>JANAVB010015621.1:0-88568 GCA_029216955.1 Iris pallida
TTTCCTGCAGTATATTATGTACTTCCTTCAGCTTGTCAATATATATCCAAATTTTAATTCTAAGACATATCACTACATGTGTTCCAATTACGTTCTTATACATCTTATTCGTTCCTGACCAAAATATTATAATTTGGTACACACCGTCTTGTCTTAATACTCTAGTATCAAGCCTCAGTAACCCAATATCATACTTAAAATCCAACATCACGTTTCAATACTCTAATTTGTCGTGTGAAATTTTTATCGTTTCTTGCTTATCTATTGTACTCATATGTGATCACTTTGTAATTTATTTAGACGTCCATTTTCATCAACACACACACACACACAAACACACACCCACACACACACACACACACACACACACACACACACACACATATATATATATATATATATATATATATATATATATATATATATATATATATATATATATATAATATCTTGATTCCAAATCCTCATTTACATATTTGATCCCGAATTCTCAATAAAATTTAATTATCCTGTTTAAGCTCGAATCCTTCATCTTGAGTTCACTGTATATTTTTGACCAAACTTTTCTCTGTTAAAAATATCTTATTTCATCTCCCAACCTTGTATTATTTATAATTCTTCTATCTCTAGTTTCTGATTTAAAATCTTTTGCACCATTCAATTCATACGATTGTCATCCTTAATTAGTTACACCTTAAGTCCACAACTTCTTATCTCGGTCGTCCTTTATATATCTTTTGATTCATCATGCATCTTTCTAAAGTGCATCTCTATACTTATTATTTAAGAACCTCTAATCTACAATGTCAATTTGCTTGGTATTCACATCATTAATTATCCCTTTCTTGATTCAAATCTCAAGTGTTCATATTTATCTTATTTTTATCCCATAACTCGTGTACTCTATAAATCTCTGCTATAGATCATTCCAGATTTAAATCATCAGGCATAATTAGATTCAAGGCATGATCGCTAGGTACAAAAATATAGGCACGATCAGAATTTTCTAGATATGATCTGAGATAGAGTTGGAATATTGTTGTGATCAAAATCATTTTAGGCACGAGTAAAATCTAGGTACGATTAAAATATGATCATAAAATAGGGAAAAATCAAATGAGGTCCCGTGAAACAGAAAAGGCAAGAAATAAACGAACGTCAACAGTTTATTGAGAAGACAAAAAGTAATGAAATCTTCGGAGAGGAGGGGCTAAAAATTCCAAATCAAATTGGAATGAGATATAAGGGTTTGTGACTCAGGAAAAGTCAACAAGTTGTATGATAGTAGGATATCGAGGGTGATTAGAATAATATAGCTATGATAGAAATGTAATCGGATAAGATATTTCCATTGAGAACTGAGTGATAATCAAAAGGAATAGAAAGAATATCGTATCACTATTTCAACGGTCAAAAGATAGGGTATGCAGGAAAATAACTTATAAGATAACCATCTTATTAATACCCGTTCAAAAACTAATCTCTAATTCGCTAAACTAGCTGAACTCCCAGTATCTACCAAAAACTAAGGCAGCTGCCAAGATATGTGGAATCATAAATCATCTAAATCAAATTTTCATCCGTCGTTGTATGTAACTCGTAAGCCAAATGTATTTCAAATTCCAAGTATTTCTATTGATCAAATCATTTTACGGATATCAATTTTCAATTGTCAGCCATTCTTCCAAAACTGACTACATCAAAGTCACAATCCTCATTTGTCATAGTAAATCATTAGAAAATTCTTTAAAGTTGATCCATGATCTATATTCGAGAATTTCCAATTCTTGAAATCAATTGACCAAATTATAATCACTAATCAAATTTTAATCTTTAACCATGCACCTAACAATCGTTCTCATCCAAACACATCACAAAATCCCAATCATTCTTACCATAACTAATATGAGTCTCCAATATTTGGTAGAAATTGCAAACCCAATTGCTCCTTCCCAAGGTTGCATGCCAATGGTCTATCTCAATTCCTCACTGCTTATTCCTTCTTTAGAACCTATCATTCCATTGCTTGTGATATTCCTTCCATCGTTATATCCGGCCCTTCTGGGTACAGTAGTCATCTAATCATAAAAGTTGATCCTTGACAAGTGTTCCTTTACTTGATCATCATATTCTCATGTTTATATATATTATCCAAATTCACTTTCTCCATGGGGGAACCTTACCAAAACCTAGACTTTTCTCGCTAACTATACCTACGACTTCCTCTATCTTCCAAAACTCTTCCTTTAATCATAAAATTCAAAATCGTCAAAATACCGAAGGTTTCATCCAAAAGAATACCAAACTCTATTCTTCCAAAACTTAACTTCCATATGTTTGCCAAATTCTATCTCAGTAATCTTGCATAATTTCGTTCTAAAGTTGAAATCCTCAAAATTTCTTGATTCCTGAAATCCTATTATTTTATCTATGATGAGGTTTCGTTTGTCAAAATTATTCCTTGGTCACCCATGATGCCTATTTATGACCCCTCTTATCATAGTCTTCTCACATCTATCTAGAATTCTACTATGAAATTCTTAATCACAATTGTGTCCTAGGTTTATAAAAGAAGCATAGAATAATATGGTCAAACTAGTGTGACGGAAATGGTAATGGGTTTAACATAAATTAACACAGGAACAAGTCACAGAAAAGTAGGATATCTGGTGAAGAATACTGTTCTAGAATACATGTTCGATCTTCCTCGAAATTAACTAATTTTGGGAGGATGTATCTATGAAATCTCTTAACCCATTATCAGCCATATAATCTATTTAGATTTTCTATTTCCACCAACTCCAACATATTTGATCCAAATTTTAAATCTAAGCCTTTTTTTGTACAAGGTTTAAATTACAGTCCTTCCTCTTAATCTTACTTCATTCCTCGAATTCCTCGGATTTGACCAACCTTGATAATATTATTTTGCCCCCATTCTTTATTTCCTTGTCAATAGTATATAATATCACATTCACTTAACCTCGTAACACTTATAATTTCACAATCCTTATTTTCAAATTCTGATTTTGATAAAATATGTATCTCTCTAATTCATATCATTATCTGTCAATCATCATCCCCAATTAAATTTATACCTTAAGTTCAACATTATCCGTCATTTATAAATCCTCGATTTCATCATGCAACTCTACATTACCATCTTGATATATATATATATATATATATATATATATATATATATATATATATATATATATATATATATATATAACATCATCCTTATCCTTAAATTTCAACTCAAATCTCAACATTTATATATTTTTTTCTCTTTTCATATACCATAAATTTTATCCTTGATAAATGCTCAACTAATTAGTCGTGAACCTATAACATCTTACTAGGCTAAAAGCTTCTGGCTCCAGCAACTGATCCTCGAGCTTAGTTCGTGTCTTCCTGGCTATCATCTCCTTAAGATTTACTATGATATCATATTTCTGGTGATCATACATTCATGCAACTTACTTCTAGGTATTACTCCTCGAGTCATACTTTGCTTATTTTCTTAGTATCTAAAGACTAAATACTAGATCATCAATACTAAGTGAGAGTACAACTAAAATGTGAATAAACACAAAAATTATTGGCCTAATGGTGGGATAAGTTTTTCATTTGCCATCCTCTGAAAGGTTTAGGTACAAACATAAGCAAGATAGCCTACGAAACTATAAGCAAGCAAAAATAAAATATTATAAATAGATATTTTCGCCCCTATGTTGTAACAGGGTGAATATAATCTAGGTGTTCTAGTTGTTTCTAGAGTCAGTTTTCCTAAAGTCTCATCTAGACCTAGGTCAAGTTACATAACTGCAGGTTGGTCTAGATTAAGTTGATCATACCAATTTACAGAACTGGCCTGCATGGGCCACCACTAAAAACATGTCACGACCCGATCCTAATATAATGGGTTTAGCCGGATCATGCCCAGCCTGTACCGTTGTGAGACGGCGGCAGTAAGCTGTATCAAGCAGTGAAACACAAGCAGTACAATTATCTAACAAAAATAAAACATTTTTATTAAAACTGAACTAGTCTAGAAATGAAACAACAACAACCAAAATATTCATTTTATTACAACTTGTTCAAAAACAAAGAAAGGAAAAGAACTAAGCTAACATCTATGGTTCCGGGGTTCTTGGTTCAGCTGAATCTGCGGGACCCAAGTCAGGCCCGTAGAAGGTACAGTAAGGTAGCTCCTATTTGTCGCAATCACCTAAAAATGTTGGATCTCCAGTCAGGAATGAACAAGAACATATTTCATCCACATCTAGCATTTCTAATTAATAATAAATGAAAATGCGAGACCGTTTAAGAAATAATTTTTTTTGTATTTAATAGTAAAAGACAACGAACAAGATGGTATCAATGTCAATTATGATACAATGCTAAGCTAGTGGTTTTGAGTAAATAACAGGGCCTATGACCGGCTGGGATAGAGGCAATATGTATACTAACGTTTCGGCCGAAACGAATAGTATACGTACGGTACGACTCAACCCCCTGTGTGGTAAGGGTTAGCGCGAAGCGAGAAAACAAGCGAGATTTTGGCTTTGGTCACAGACGTTATACTACTCCCCCAAGCAATCTCCGAGACAATGAGTCAATGAGTCAATAAGTCAATCCAGCAATCCGTCAATCGATGTGGAGTCCGAGAGGAATCCATGGTGAATCAGTGTCACTATACTAGATGAAATCAACTGATGCATACATTTAATTATTAAAATAAAAACACAGACATGGAATAGATATGAAACTTGCCTCAGGTAGTTCCTTGACGTGGCGGCAACAAGTAGGTAATCGCTAGGGTTTTAGGGATCCGAACCTACATATTCGTAACACCAGATTTAGAAATCAGAACTACGATCTAATTCTAAGGTACAATACTAGAGGCTAAGTCTGGTAGGTTGGTAAACCTAAACATAAACAATAATATATATATATTAAGAGTATGTTTTATTACAAAATGCTAATTGACAAAATAGTAGTTTTGAATAAATATTGGTTTTGTAGTATTAACTAATGTTAAAGAAATAACATATTTTTAGAGATTAATGAATTTGAGAATTTAGATTTATCAAAACTAATATTTGTTTTACTAATTTGGAAATTATCTACTGTCAATAATAATAAAACAATTTTTCTTAGAAAATACGTTTTTAATCTTTTTTCGTAATAAAAGGGGAAAACAACTTTTAACTATTAAAATAGTACTTTATATATAAAAATACGATTTCTTGCCAAACTAAGGGTTTTAAATTAACAACAAAACTTTTTCGATTAAAACCATTATTTACCGAAATTAATTATTTTTAGCGAATAAACTCATTTATGGAAATAATATCTTTTTTCTGTTATTATTCTAATTATCGAAAACTTTTTAGTATAAAAACATGTTTAAGAAATATATATTTATATATAAGTTTTCTAGAGACAAAAATAATATCTTTACCATTATTACTAACAAATTCTTTTTCCGTAATTAATAATAATTCTAACCAATAATCATTAAACATTATGCCATAAAAAAACTAATTCTTTTTATAAAATATTTAGACAATTAACTACTTAGGATTTAATATATATAACCTTACAACAAAATTACTAATAACATTGACTAATTGGTGAATAATTAAACCAGTTGTATTATGCTACAATAATTACCAATACCAGCATCCACAACAAATACTACCTAAAAATATAATTTCATTCTAACCATTACTACCAATTCCTACACAAGAATTTAAACATTATTCTACAGAACATATATATTTCTATTGGCCAAGATGTCAAAATGGGTTCTATGAGAAAGACAGAAGCTATTTGGGAATAGAATTTACCCACAGGTTGCACGAAGGAGCACCGAGGGGAGGCCTCGGGCTCGGAACGAACCGTTGGAGGATCGGAACCGCGGGAACACGGGCACGTATGGGACGTGTGGACACGCAGAGATGCCGCGTGGGAACGCACGAGCAGCGGGGGGGGGGGGTTCTGGCACACGCGGGCGCAGGCTGGCGGCTGCTGGCGGGCTGTGCCGGCGGCTGGGGGGGTCCGTGCTGTGGCGGGCGTCGACGACTGGCGGCGGAGGGTGGCAGTTTGGCGCGGGCGCTGGTTCGGGCGCGACGCGGAATGGAAGGAAGAGTGGTCTGGAATCGTAGAGAACGGCTAGGTGATCGCGGGGGTGTCCTCGGATTTGGGAATGGTGGAGTGGTTTGAGAGATGTGAAGGTTTTGGTGGAGAAAGGAAAATGGAGTTTCTGTTCTTGGAGGATGAGAGTTTCTGAGAGGGTTACTGAGATCCGGAAGAAGGGAGGGTGCGTGCGGTTCAGGGGCGAGAGGGGACGTGGGTTTGAACGTGTTAGAGTTAAAGGGTTTGGGTCGGGTTGATAACTAGTGGGTTTAAGTCATTGATTTTGGGCTATTTAGGTTATGGGCTTTACACGACGCGGCTCCGCCGACCACGCCCTGTGGGTGTTCAACGGAATGCCGCACATGGACGTCGTCTCCTGGACCGCCGCCGTCTCGGGCCTCGCCGCCCTCGGACGCCCCACGACGGCCATGCGCGTCTTCGCCTCCACGAGGCCCCACGCCGCCACCGTGGTCTTTGCCGTGTCCGTCTCCGCCGGGCTCGGGTCCCTGGCGCTGGCCCGGTGCCTGCACGCCTACATCGAGAAGGCCAGGTTCGGAGGCCACGTCTCCGTCCGGAACTCCCTGGCGCTGGCCCGATGCCTGCACGCCTACGTCGAGAAGGCCGGGTTCGTGTCCGTGCGATTATGGCACGGGTTATCCACTAGCCTATATAATAAAGCAAAGTGGTATTTGCTGCCAAAATTAGAGAAGTAAATCATACAGCTAACATCACTACCATTCCCATTGAATTAAAATTATGGATTTAAATTAAACTGAAATACTACTTAGATTAGATTGGGTTGAAAGATTGTAATTAATATACTATATCCAACATAATAATTACATTGAAGATTTAAAAGAGACACCAAACATGATTCATATGATGGAATTTCCATAAAATAGGTACTATGAAATATCGGGACGGGTAATGATGAATATGTACCATAACCGTTTCAAGCAAGAGTCAAGTACTGAATTTATACAAAACAATAAGTTGCAAAGGAAATTCCACTATCAGATTACCATAACCGTGTTCAAACTTTTGTTAACATTTTACTTACAAATACTCGTCCTCATGTTGTTGGTTGCAAATGATTTTTTTCTTTTAACTTTTATTGACAGGTAGGTAGCATAGTTGCAGTATCAACCACCGATACCGATCCTGATACAACCGATACCGATACGGGTTGGCATGTCCCAGTCTGATACCAACTGATACCTGTATTGACCGATACCGACAAAAAAATGAAAAAAAAAAAGACTAATTAGCAAGGATGTAAAAACATATTAAGATTATAAAATCATGTAAAAGAAGAAAACTTATCTTATCGAAGGTAAACTAATCAACAAGAGTTCAATTTCAGAACTACTATGAAACAACACAGAAAATATGACTAAATGTCTAAATAATTTGTCTAAATTTATTAATAATTATTTGCTTTTCGATACCAAAGAATTCGATACTCCAATCTAAAACTGCCGATATTGCAGGGTCCGATACCGATTCAGATACCGTGATACTCGGTAGGTAGGTCATCAGATATGCATATTTCTCATATACCTAAAGAACCTTTTTTTGGGGAATTTTAAGTAAAGTTAATTTCAAAATCTTCAAGCAGATCAATTATAGTTTTCAGCATTCTTGTCTGAGAGGCATAATGAAAAAACTTTCCTATTTTTAGTTTTTATATGCTATAACTGAACCAGTTGAATGACCAAATCAAACTAAAATGACGAAAATCAAAACTAAACTACTTCCTATAGGGTTCAGAACGGCTGCTGCTTGTGACGAACTTAGTGTTTTTGCTAGCACTTCGTCCCGTGCGGCGCACTGTCTTTCTCCGTCAAGGCTCGTGCAAGCCTTCCCAACACGATTTATCTAGATCACTAAGAAAATTAAGAGTAGTGGAGCAAAGATGGACTTGTAAGAATCTCTTTATTAACTTGGAGAATGCTTACAATGAAGGTGGTGAAGGTGGTGAGGAACAAATGAAAGCCTCCCCCTTTTATAAGTGCTCGGAGAGCTTTACATGGAAAGTCCTGGAAGGAATATTCCAAGGATTATTCTTTTCTACCATAACTGGAACGGCATATTCCAGGTTTATTTCCTAGCAACAGAAAAGAAAACTTTACGGACCATCCAGAAGCTTCTTGGGCCTCCTAGAACGATCTTGGGCCTTCCGGAGAGATCCACTATCTTCTAGAGCCTTCCGCCATCTTTTAGAATGTCCTGGAAGCTTCCCGCATAACCTTGGTCCGTAAAAAGGTTATGCAACTGGGCCTCGGACGGGGTGCAACATTTGGGACGTTACATGTTGCTGCTCTAACACTTCTTTTTCCATCATTATTGGTGACGAATAGTTTAGTAAAAAAAATTCACAAAATCGATTTTCTCCTAGTTGAAATATTAGTATTAATCCTTCTAACTTTGGAGGTGATATTTGTGTCGGTGACATTTCACTTTCTATAGGGCTCTTGGAACAATAATTATCATCATAACCAATAATAGAAATGAAAAATGGTCGGAAATACTTTGATAGGGATAGTTATAACCAGTAGCGTCAATATGATCCATACTATTTTTTTAATATAGTTTTAAAAAGGAATATTTTAGCAAATGTTACCATTAAAAATATAAAAACTAGCATATATCCCTACTATTTTAAAATAAAACCTCATTCTTTTGTATGAAACAATTAAAAAAAACTAAGATATACCTCGACTATTTTAACCTATATTTTGATTGTTTCGTATAAAAAGAGTGTATCTCTTAGTTTTTTAAAATAGTAGGGATATATGCTAGTTTTAGTGGAGATATTTGCTAAAATAGTCCTTAAAAGACTAATCAAATTTCAATATCAAAATTAACTAATTTTATAATAATAATAAAAATTACTTAAACCTAAACATGATTTCCTCCAAAGCCGTATGTAGAATTGTTGTAGCTTGGTGGTTGTCAATCAAGCTGAAGGCTCCAAAATTTTTGAACTCTTGCGATTTGTCTTGCACTCCAATCTCCATAAAGTTGCTACTTCATTAGGTTACTTGTATTAGAGCATCATTAGTAGACGAAGCTCAAAAATGCATCTCGAGGCTCAAATCTATAACAAAAAATATATAATGTGTTGGGTCTGTACAGGAGTATAAAATGATAAAATGGCCTTTGGTCTCATAGGACGCGTGGTAAAAAAATTAATGTGGTAAAAAAATAATGGAAAATCTAGAATTTAGAAAGTTTGGCTCCAAATTAGAACTTACTATTCTACAAAATTACTTCCTACATTCTAAATCTAGGCCCAACCTATAGCTCCCGTGGCTGGGTTGGGTATGAGAATCTAGAAGTTGGAACTTGGAATGAGTCTTACTAATTCAACCAAGTGAACTTCTAAATTATGGATATATAATCTAGATTTTGGGATGAGCCTTACTAATGATGCTCTTGGAAGAGCTAAAGGGAATAAAATTTGTTGTGATAAATTTGGATAAATTATGTCCTATTTATATAAAAATTTTGCGTACCAAATGACCCCCAGTATCCTTATAATATAACCATAATAGGGGTATTTTGGTTAGTTTAGCAAAATAACAAAAGTACCCTTCATTAATATAGAAATTTTCGACCTTACTCGAAGAAGTATGGGAAATCGATATTATATAGAAACTTTCGACCTTTTTGAGTCATCAGAATAGCTTATATTTGGTTAATAACTTATTTTGTTACATGATTGGAAATCCATTAAAGGTCGTTCTTTTGAGATTTAGAATTTATTTGTTCGGGAAAAGGGATCCTTTCATAATTGCCATCTCAAATAATCTGTTGAAAATGGAAATCAAATAATATTTAAGTAAACTCGTTTATTTGTCCTTTTTAGAAATCTGTTTCATTCATATGTATGATAGAATAGGGGGTTAGGTTAAATAAATGAACCCTTTTCTCTCTACGTATAAATATTTATATAAATATTTATACGTAGAGAGAAAGATAGAAAGTATAGATTATTATCTATCGGTTGAGCCAATGACTATTCATAATTCCATATTGAATCAATTACATACTGGTTCAAAATTTAATTCTAAATTAGAGGAATGTTATGGTAAAACTTCGTTTGAAACGATTAGTGAACCAAAAATGGTATTTTTTCAATAAAGAGGAAACTTAAGATTAAGATGCTCCGTAATGGAAATGAGGAAATGTCCACAATACCTGGATTGCACGTATAATAACGTATAATAATAATATTATCCAATTATAGTTAAATATCTTTTCTAACTCATGTGGTTAAGGTGTAAGGTATTTTTTTTGGTTGAGTTCGATTCTCCATGTTGATAAATTTAAACTTTTTTCAACAATTTTTTACATAATTTATTTTTTTTTAAATAAAATGGACCGTGATATAATGATGGCTTAGACGGCTCACTTTTGAGCCGTTTTGAAGCCTCATTATATAGTGGAAGATATAATGGTTGGGATATTTTCTACCAAAATACTCCTCCCAACGTTTTAATAACTGATATATTAGGTGAGTATTCTGGTAAATTATCCTAATATTAACTTCTATGGGTCCCGGAGGGTTTAAACATGTTTTTAATCAGGCCCGGACTTTGTCCTGGTCATTGACCGGCCGGGCCCGGTTGGGCTGGTCGGTAGACCTGTCAAGTGGGCCGGGCCGGGCCAAGGGTTGAAAATCTTGGCCCAGCCCAGCACGTGGCCCACGGCACAGTGGACTATGGGTCGGGCCGTGCCGGGTCTTGATTGGTACGTAAAATTTGGGCATTCATTTTCGTTCTTCTTCTCAAATTTTTTGTATATTAATTACAATCATTTTTTAAACACAAAAGATTGAACATCCAACATATTTTCATATATGTTTTTCAACAATTACATATTTTTACGTAGACTAACATAACATAATAACATGATTAAGTTTTCTAAATATTAATAACAATCATTTTTTTGATATAGAAATGGGTCGGACCGGGCTGGGCCTATGTTATGGGCCGATATATGTAGCCCGGCACGACCCAATATACGGAGCCGGCCCGGACCGGGCCCACGATTAATCGGACCGGGCCGGCACATGGGCCAATTTTTTCGGGCCGGGCTCGTGCCGGGCTGGGTCGGTCCGATACAATTGACTGGTCTACCGGTCGGGAAGGGGGCGGGGCTAACTCGGTTCGGACCAAATTTTTGGCCGGACTGGTACGGTTGGACTTTCGGACCGCGTATCCTGATCCAGCCCAACACCGGAGTTAATATGGGCTGTTCACAGGCCGGATTTGACCGCGCCGGACCCGGGGCGCCCAGTTTGCTTCGGCTTTTCTAAGGGCACCACGTAATTTACTGGGAGCGTCATTTTACTCGGGGACAGTCCAGGTTTGAGGAACTTTTACTGGGAACGTCCCAAAAATTACTTGGGGCTATCCCCCCACCCCTCTCTTTCACTTTCATTATCATTTAAAAATTCTCTCTCTTCAAAACCCTCACAAAACCCTCTCTCAAAAAATTCTCTACTCCAAAACCCTAACACTCTCTCCATAATCCACTCTCCAAAACCCTCTCTCAAGAACCCTAACTCTTCCAAGATCATCAATGGCACCGAAGAAGAAACCGTCATCACAAGCTAGGTATGTTTCCTAATTATTGTATAATTTATTTTACATTTCAAAGTACATTTCGATTCTTTGAGAAATCTCTTAAATGTTATTATAAATTAGGTTAGAACAATTCAAAGTACAATTCGAAATCAAAAATCTCATATTTTATCGTTTAAACGTAACCTAACTGTTCGTCTGGTCGTCGTCCCTAAGGACTGCAGAAGAACGGGCAGTCCTACTGCCAAAGTGGACTGTCATGCAGTAGGCAGTCCTGTTATAAAATAGGACTGCAGGAATCCTGGCATTCCTGTTATAAAACAGGACTTCCATCTCTCTGGCAGTCCTGATAGAATGATGGACTACCGGGAGCATGGCAGTCCTGAAGGCCAACTTCACAATTTCTTTTACATCCATTATTTAATACTAACCTTATGTTGTCCTGTAGTCTTGTGGCCGCTCCCAAAAGAAAGCGCCCCCCCCCCCCACCGCATCCTTGCACAGGGAACGTAGTGAGCGGCCTCGTCCTCTTGAGAGACCAATCATAATTTCAGAACCGCAGCAACAAGGGGAATAACCACACCCCTATTCTCGTTCGAAGCAACGAGGTCCTCCTAGTTCTCCGTCTTCTTCCGATGACGACGACGACGTACCTATCGGCCAAATTCTAGGACGAGGTGGTTCTGGTGTCGGTCCTTCTGAGGATCCTGTCCGTACGCCCGGTGTCGGACCTTCTGAGGATCCTGTTGGTTCGGCCGATGTCGATACTTCTGAGGAGGAGGAGGATGTCCGTCCCCCGGGTTGCTCAATGTTGTTGTCGTTCGACAACCACATTGCTTATGATATATGGAAGAATCCGGTATGTATATTATGTTTGTAAGTTTCCGTTTATATATATATATATATATATATATATATATATATATATATATATATATATATATATATATATATATATATATATATATATATATATAGAGAGAGAGAGAGAGAATAAGGGAGGTAGGGTGCCACCTCACGGGGGGGTGTCTACTTGTCACCCCCCCATGCTATCATCAAGCACATGGGTGCATGATGATAGCATGTGGGGGGGACAAGTAGACACCCTCCATAGGGTGGCACCTCACCTCCCTCATCCTCTATATATATATATATATATATATATATATATATATATATATATATATATATATATATATATATATGTATTTCATAATCGTATTTTTATTATCTTGTACGACATACAGGAGAGCTCTCGTATTCTTAGGGCCGTGAGCCACGGGAGGAAGTGTGTTGCCTGGTCTCTTAACCATTAATCCGAGGACGTCCAGAGCAAAATATTTCCTACCGGTCTACAAAATTTGGCTAGATATGCCTACAAGACGCGGGACAGTGCTCTCATATCGGCCTTTGTGGAGAGATGGCATCCGGAGACCAACACATTTTATCTCCTAGCTGGGGAGATGACCATTACCCTGGACGACGTCTATCAGATACTGGAGTTGCCGGTGGAGGGGCGCGCCATGACAAATGAATATTTATGTACTGAGAAGGATCTCGAGTGGCACGATCGTATAGTTGATTTTATAGAAGCGAACCTTGGGGTGGAGGCCACTACCTTTACAACCCTATCGGGCTTCAAGAAGTCCTACGGAATTCCTCTGTCATGGTTGGTGGAGAATTTCAAAGGCCCATAGGATTGGGATGATGAAACCGTTGAGAGGGTGGCCCGGGCATACATGCTCTTCATACTTGGATCGGTTGCCATTCCAGACAAGTCGGGAACCTCTATAAATGCTAGGTATCTTGCGAAACTATCTGTTATAGACGACGTAGGAGCCATATCCTGGGGCAGCGGTATACTTGCTAACCTTTACTGCAAGCTTGGTATAGCATCCCGTGTCGGAACCAAGACCATGGCGGGATGCCAGACTGTAGCACCCACTTTTTGAAATAAGGGTATTTTAGTCATTTTAGTCATTTAGTCATTTTGTGATTTTCTAGATACTTTTGACTTGTGTTTGTTTTAGCATTTGGTTTAACCTTAGAAAATCCATATTAGAGGCTAACCATGACATATGAGGATTATTTAGCTAATTAGAATTTATTTTAGGCTTTGGTTCAATTTAGAAAGTCATTTGACCATTTTTAGGCTATTTAATTAATTGGCCTTTTTAAGCCTTTCTGTTAGTGGGCTTAAACTCAACTTAGATAGAGAAGAGGGGTCCATGAACCAACCCTAACCCTAGAGGGACTGGTATGGCCGGCCAAACAGAAAACCCCCCTCTCTATATAAGCATTTGTATTAGTTATGACACCCCTTTTACAAAACCCTAGTTTCCAGCTCTCCAAAACCCTAACTTTTTCATCCGACCTCCGTTTCACCTCAAACGAAGTGCGTTGTGATCGTGGGAAGGAGGAGAACTTGCTGGAGCATTGCTAACAAGGAGTTGGAGGCATTTGCTGGGTGGAAACTGGTCGTCTCATTGATCGAGAAGTCAGTTTCATTGATATTTCAACTCTCAATAGGTAAACACCTAAACACTATAGTTTCTCATGATTTTTCTTCATGGTATCATGCATCTAGGTACCCTCGACCCACCCATGTAGTTTGGTGAAATTTTGTGTCTGTTTGATAGGCATGTCGGACACGTATCGAATTAGGGTTTAAGGTGTTCGACGAATTGCCACTTAGAATTCAATAATGCTGTTTAGGAAAACTAATTACATGATCCTCTAGGCCTTTAGATGTAGATTGCATATATATAATTTATATTGGGTTTCTGTGTCATCTCGTGTCCCAAAATTGGGTTGGACACGCAGCACGAGACTGCGTCTCGATGCCCTGCTGCTGCTGTGTCCGTTCTCGTTGGACACGACGACTCGACGCGTGAAATTTGGGTTATGGGTAGGGGCAAGGTCTGTCGTGATGCCCAACAAATTTGGTTGGGTTTCGTGGAGTATCGAGAGAGAAATCGACGCGGCATGGGTTGTGCACTGTCGCGCGCGTGCCAGTTTTTGGCGTCCGATACGCGTGTCGTACGACTCGGACACGCGTCGTGTGGCCAGTGCAGACACGTGGGCTAGTAGCCCTACATGTGGGCTACATGTAGGAGCGACCACGTGTCGTAGTTTGGTCTGTGTCGAGCCCTAGGTCGCGTGACACACGTGCACGAGGACTGGGTTCCAGTTTTGATACTCGCATATCCTGGACACTTCGTGTCCTATTCCTTGGACACAACTGCACCTGATTTGCATGTTCATATACACGAGACACTTACCAACCCATGATTTGGTGTTTTACTTCTTTTTGATTCGAATTTGGATGTGAGATGAGTGGGTATCGGTTAGTATCAGAAAATTAGGGATTTAGTTCCTGGATTTGTACTTTTCTTTCTTAATTTGATTAGATGTATACATTTTTCAGATCGTAGACGTCATGCTGTTGAGAGGAGTATACTAGGTTGCATTGTGTTTAGTTCGTTTTCGATTTGAATTGGTATTAGGCTATTCGAGTAGAGATGTGAAGGGATATCAGTTGGGGTTCGAGTGTTTCAGTTTTTTTTCCTTTTGTTCTATCCTATTCTAGTGAATGTGAATCCTGTGTAAAACCAAACCTGTAGAGCCTACATTACCATATCTAGGAGTATCTACTAGTTTGCATAATCGAGAGGGCTGTGCTCGAATTTGGGTTGGCATAGAGTACTCGGGTATGTATCAATATAGAGTATCATGAGATAGGTATTCCTATAACTGATATTTAGATTGGTAGGTTGATCATGATTTTAGATTGATTTCAGGAATGTTAAGTTCAGTTTTAATTGTGGATTGATTCAGTTAAATGCCAAGTTAGTTCAATAGATCAGTTAACTGTTAGATAAGAATTAGTAATGTCCTGTTAAGTTTGATTGATTAGTTAAGGACTAGTTGTTATAGTTAAAATAGGAATTTGGTTTTTAGAAGTATATTATGTGTGTTTGGGATGAAGGAATTGGGGTGTAGGTTAACTGCAGTAGCAGTAGCAGTGAGGCTTGCAACAGCAGCATAGCATGTTGCATAGCAGCAGTGCTGCAATTATAGGGAAAACTGCAATGGCAGTAGCAACACAGGCATGCCAAGTGCATGTGTCCAATGTGAGGGTGCATTGGTTGAGTGTGAGGATTTAGGAATTGAGATTACCCTATTCTAAACTAGAAAATTCCTAAAAGATATCCTAGCCTAGAGTTTAGTAGATATTAGTCTAAGTATGGATACTAGACATAAGGTATTGTGGGTTAAGGTAGTATTATTTTGAATTTCATTGGTTGTTAGGCTTACTTCCTTGGACCTAAGATAACACCAACTCAACACCCAAAATCAACACCAAGACTAGTAGTGACCTAAAATTTGACTGGTAGGCTAGTTGACCAAACTTGGACCTAGTTTGACTAGTCTGGTTGACCAAAGTTGACCCAAGGTTGACTTTGACTTAGATTGCCCCAAATCATGTAGAATTTGCATTGAAGGTTTTCCTTATGATATTTTAGACTGTATTATGACATGTGGTTGTTTTAAATAGGATCTTATTACTCCAGTCCAGTCACTTTTCATCATCAGCAGTTCGGATTGCCAGGCGAGTACATTCTCTGATCTTTTCATGCTTCTTTGGATATGTACTCTTGTTATAGACTAGTATACTTGATGCTGACACGATGTTCACACGGATTAGTACCCTCTGGATCTTTTTATGCGATGTTATCCCCTCGGATACATCGAGTATGTCATGTTCATGTACTTTATCATGGTCATCATGTACTCTATGTATTCACATTTATCCATGTGCAATCATATGTTATTCATGTACACTCATGACCATATGAGTTCCATGTATACAGTAGTTGTTATCCATGTGCAATAACATAACATGCTTTGATCCTTGTGTATTGGTTGGGGGCAGGGAGAGTGTAGTTGGTTATGTGATCATTATCCCCAGTAGGTATGCATGTGCATTCCATAGCTGTATCCATGTGCAACCCAAGCTGTTTACATAACCAATTCATGCTCTGATTCACGTAGAAGGTTACATTCTTTATTTATCATATTATATCTCAGCTTATATCTTCTCTCTTGTTGATTTCTCTTTACAGCGATTCATGTATAATTTTTTATAGCTTGCTTTATATGTCCATTCCTGATATGAACTGTTGTGAGAGATATGTGCTCGTTCCGTCCTGACTGGGCATGTTGAAAATTTTACAGGTGATGATGAGGAGTATTGTCCTACTTATTATGGCATTGGCTTAGATGACACTGGCGACGTGGACCCACAGGAGGATCCCACAGTTGCTGAGGACTTGCCCATATTCTAGCTGAGACTTAGTACTTTATTTTGTATTTTCTGTTTGAGACTTTATGAGTTGTACTTGAGATTATTTCTAGTGGTTTACACCTAGACTTTTATTGTGACTCTCTTGAGATTCTTTCTCTATTTCCATCTTAGTATTGTGATTGAGTTACGTATTATTTTACTCTCTATTCATAGCTTATTTAGATTGTGTTAGATATGGTGACTCAGGACAGCGTTCTACTGCCGACACTGCGGCGTAGGCTGGGCGTTCGTTACATCTCGTGCCCTTACACTGGGTGCGGGTCGTGACACAGACTCTACTCTATGTAAGAAAATTTCTAACATTTTAAACTAATATACTAGCTAGATTTTGTTGTTAATTTACTGACTATTCATTTACAAATTGTATAGGCATGGATATACGAGCACTTCCCGATGCTCAGGAGGGGTGGGCTGAACCCACGCTATGAGGAGCACCTTCCTAGAGCGTGTCAATGGAAGCCAACTCAGCTGGAAACTAAAAATCATGAAATGCTAGTTTCCATTCGTGATGCTCTGGATAATTTGGTGCCAGAAGAGGTTAGTTGATAGCGCGTAGATAGCGTAGACTATTTATGGTATGTTTATTTGTTGACTATTTTCTTTTAACTTTTGTCCTACAGATAGTTTGGCACCCATACCGGGATCTCCGGCAACAAAATCGCCATTTGCAACCAGTATCTCTATTTCATGGTATGATCACATGCTATGATATTACGGAGCCTTACATGCCTGATAGAGTACTTCGTCAGTTTGGCCTCGAACAAACTGTGCCGCAGCGTACATTAAAGTTATTGGAGCCTCCGTGTGGGACCCAACCTTTGAACTACAAGCCGCCCTATTTCGATTGGGTGACCGACTGCTACTCCGAGTGGCAACGACATTTGCTGGGGGGAGAACTTCGACAACCGGTGCAGGAGATGCATGACTGCAGCGACGACTACATGCCGTACTACTTGGCAGTTGGACATCCTAGGTTGTCGAACCCAAGAAATCCAGGGCCCGTTGCCGTTGGAGCTCTAGGACCTCTGCCTTCAAAAAATATCCTGTATGCTTCATTGGTCAAGATGGTAAGTTTATAAATTATAGTTTGTAAATACTTTCAAATTTAACTCTCTTAATTGACGTTGTGTTACCATTGACAGGCTACTCGGGTGAAGGCTTTGGCGAAATCCCTCCGATCGGGCTGCCAGAACGATGAATGTGTCAATATCGCGAACCAGTTGGAGCATATCGACGACACTGTCGATTTTCCTTTCATACAAAATCGGGAGGCGCGTACGAAGGCCCGGCATGATCACTGATTTGATTATGATGTTTAACTTATATTTTGAAAATTGTGATGTTTAACTTGTTGGATATTGTGATGTTTAACTCTCTTAATTGTGATGTTTTACTCTCTTAATTGTCATGTACATTCATAATTGTGATATTGTGATGTTTAACTCTCTTAATTGTAATGTTTAACTCTCTATAATTTAGAAATTGTGATGTTTAACTCTCTTAATTGTCATGTACATTCATTGTTTAAATTGCCAAAACAAACTAACAGTGAGTTTTGATGAGGACTGCCACACAACTGGCAGTCCTCATCAAAACTCACTGTGTGAGTTCAAAACTCACACACAGTGAGTTTGGCTTAGGACTGCCAGACCACTGGCAGTCCTAGTTTTGATCAGGACTGCCAGTGGTTTGGCAGTCCTGATCAAACTCACACACAGTGAGTTTTGATCAGGACTGCCAGACCACTGGCAGTCCTAATGTGAACGAGGACTGCCAGTGGTCTGACAGTCCTGATGAAAACTCATTGTGTGTGAGTTCAAAACTCTCACACAGTGAGTTTTGATTAGGACTGCCAGACCACTGGCAGTCCTAGTGTGAATGAGGACTGCCAGTGGTCTGGCAGTCCTAATCAAACTCATATACAATGAGTTTTGATCAGGACTGCCATGTAGGTCCTAAAAAAATCAAGTTGCACCTATCAACTAAGTCAAAAAATCAAGAAATACAACTTTCAAATGAACTGTGCAGACATCAGATTGCGCACTCTTCAGATTGCGCATACTGGATTGCGCACGCTCCCAACTGTGCAAGCTGACATGGCAAAAGTCATCATTACCTGACACAATCAAATCTTTCTGACAGCTGATAGCACGAAGAACGAGGAGACTGTTCGTTTATTGCACCGCACAACGCTCGAGGACGGCTGACAGCTGGCAGCGCGATCCATTTCCTGCGCAGTCTAATCCTGCGCAAACCAAAGCCTGCGCGGTCCAAGTTGACGCAATCCAATGTCAGCGCAATTCAATGTGCGCATTCTATCAGTACAAATGATAAAATACACGTGGCATTCATGCCATCAATTGCTCATTACGTGGCAACTGTTTATGCACGATCATGCGCATTTCAATCAAATGATGCCATGTGTCCAAGGCAGTTGGCCCATGATCCAGTAACTGCTTGCGCAGTCCATTGTTACACAATTCAATTGCTGCACAATCCATCATGCGCAGTCCAGAATAACTGAAAGTTAGTTATTTCCAGAACTCTATAAATAGAGTTTCAAGTCTCCATTCAAGGGGATCAAGGATCAAGGATCAAGTATCAAATATCAGAAATCAGATATCAGAGAGTCCAGGAGTTCTTGCCCAAGTGCTGCTGCATTCTTCCGAGGCTTTTGCCTTCAACATCCGAGGCTTTTGCCTTCAGTTTCCAGAGTTGTTTTCAACTTCAGAGGCTTCGTCTTCAAAGTTCACATCGTCCAAGGGATAAAGCAATCGTCATCTAGATTGGATTCCTAAAGTTGTACCATTTCCAGAATTCAAATTGTAATCTTTTACAAAGTTTGTATCAATAAAGGTTCATACTTTTGTTTTTGTAAACAAAATGCAAACAAAATGGCGACTCTGCTGGGGACGACTTTCTCCTCCGACGAGGAAGTAGCAACTCAATGTGACGTAGCGTCTATCGGAAAGACGCAGAAGACGCTGGTTGTTAAAGTCAACCAGACAGCCTACGAGGCAATGCTCAACTCCAAAACCACTCCCTGTACTGCAGCCACTTCTGCCAAGAGCAAAGTGCGCTCAGTATGGGTCTCCAAGACTGCTGCACAATCTGGCAGTTTTGCCACCAAGGATGCTGCACACTCTGTTGCGTAGTCTGCTAGCCAGACTAGTGCACAATCTGCTGTGCCAACTGTTGCACAGTCTGTCTCAACCACTGCTGCACAATCTGTTTCAACCACTGCTGCGCAGTCTGTTGCAACTGTTGTACAGGCCACTTCATATGCTGCCTTATCAAAATACAAGACACCTATGACCCTGGCGCAGTTGGCAACAAGTTTTCCTGCGCAAACCAACATTCCAATAACTAAAGTGCATCCCAATCACTCTAAAGCAAGAACTCCTGATGCGCAAACCACAACTTCTGTGGTCAGAACCAGTGCACCCTCTGCCAGAGTCTCTCATGCGCAAGTGGCCAGTGCGCCATCCACCCATGCGCAAACTATGCCTGCGCAATCCAAGAGTAACAACCCTTTGGCTAAACTCTCCTCCTCTAATAACAAAGGGAAAACATTTGCTCCTCTTAAACACTCTGCCATTCCAGCAAAATCCACTGGGGGTAGTCCTTTGGCTATTCCTCTTCCTCCTCAAAAAGGAAAAGGCCCGTTGGTCTTTTCTCAAACTTCCTTGTCTCATGATTTGGAAGACAACAGAGGGAAAAGCTCTTTAGCTAATCCTTCTTCACAAAATAAAGGAAAAGGCCCTTTGGTCTTTTCTCAGTCTTCCTCGATCTTTACCGAAGAAGATCAAATTGAACGTGTTTCGGCACCTGTCAGTACAAGAACTCCTTCAAACAAGGATTCTTCTTTCCTTTATGACAAGGGAACTTGTACTGATCAAAGAGGTATTCTGCCTACCCCAGTAGCAGAATTCCAAGACCTTCCAACTTTCAAGATATCCCGTTCCAAATAGGAAAAACTGTCGGTGTCTCAAACAGAAACCCCCGGAGGTGAATTTGCAGACCTAAGAACATATCTTAACAGGCCAACTTCGGTAAAACGCAAACAACCAATGCCGAAGGTCAAAACTCAAAGACAAATTTCCAAGGCCAAAGATCCTGCCACCTATGCCAATGAGGTGAGCACTTCCTTGTACACACAGGGGACAAAACATTTGAAGAATCGGAACCATGTTCCGAATGTTGTTAAAGAACATATTCCTCGAACCTTTTCCCGTCCCGGTATGGTTTCCGATCTCCGAGAACATCTCAGGCAGAAACGGGATAATGCCTCAACACCTTCAGTTCAATCATCTGATCATCATTGCAATTATAAAGTCATCATTCAATGTTGCTGTCAAACAACAAAACGATCTGTTTTCGATCGTTTGACTTTTGCAAATTCTGAACTGATGTCAGAAGATGAAGAAGTGTTATACGCTTCTGTCAACATGGCTTCCCGAGACACTGGGGATAGAAGGTGCTCTAAGCACGGCAAACCTCGCAAGCCAAGCCAACGGTATCTAGACCTACTCCAAGAATCCTCTGAAGGAGTATATCAACATACTCATTCCCGAAGCCGAGATACAATCGGTCAAAGGAATCTTCTTCAAGATCCTTCGAGTTATCTTCCTACTTCTCAGTCAGGAGACGACTCTTTCTCCGACTATGATGCATACAGCGAAAGTTCTGAACGGACGGTATCCTCTACTGTACCAAGAGAAGTGACAACTTATGTTGTCAATGAAGATCCAGATGCTTCAACTTCTGCAAATCAAGAACAGCGAATTGCTGCTCTAGAAGACAAATTGAAGACCATGGCTGAAATGGTCGCCAGTATGCATTCTATCATTGTGGCACAACATGCCACACCACCAACTGTACCAGCTACAAGTCCCGAGATTATAGCATCATCGGTACCTGTCAATGCAGGGCTGGGGGTAGTATCTCCTCAAATGCCTCCTGTACAAGTACAAGTTCAAACTACATCTAGTCAGTCAGGGGCTGGAGGTAGTGCTTATAATGCTGTTCCTCCTCCTACCACTCTGACTCAAGCGGCTCCTTCTTCATCATCAGAAGATGCCAATGAGGCTGTCAAACTCTTACGGACTCAGTTCGAAGCCTTCAAAGAGAAGGACAACTTGCAAAGGTTGGGAATCAAGCAGCCATACCCAGTTGAATGGAAGGAAGTCCCATTTCCTCCCAAATACAAAATTCCAACAATCTCTCTCTTCGACGGCAGTACCTCACCAAGCCAGTTCATCAATCACTTCGAGGTAATGACTGTTCAACTCCAACCAAATGACGCTCTTCTTACCAGAGTGTTTGTCGGTTGTTTAGCCGGCGTAGCATATGACTGGTATAGAAGTTTGCCCGATGGTTGTATTACTTCTTTTTCAGGGTTCAAGCAAATCTTTCTGGAATGATTCTATGAGGGATTCAATGACATGACTATGTCTGCCCTCAATAAAATCAAACAGAAACAAAATGAAACTGCTGAGAGTTTCATCGAACGGTTCTGCCAGGAAGCCTTGAAGATGCCTCCAGGGACTCCTGCTGCTGTTACCATAGACACTTGCAAGGCAAACCTCTTGCCTATCATCAGCATGTGGACAGGGTCAACTCAATTCCAAGACTGGCCATCTTTCATTGTCAATGCCAAAGCAGCTGAAGTGAGTGCTAAGAAATTCAAACAGCTGGGGGTACAAATGTCTAATCCAGATCGGGACGAACATCAAGCATCAGGTGGCGGTAATCGTCAGAACAACCGCAAGAACAAAGAGACTCTGAACATTAACTTGAAAAGCAAAGAGTCTTTGGCTGTCAATGTAGCTCCGCCTACGTCCACCTCCACTCCTTCTGCACCTCAACCGAGGGAACCTCATCCTAAGGTAGAGTATTCTTTTGACGAGAATGACACTGCAAGCATCTTCGATTGCTTACTTAAAAGTAACAAGATCCAGCTCCCAGACCCAAAGAAGCCTGATAAAGTCGGTAAGACTGATCATCCTAAGTATTGTGTCTACCACCGATTCATTGGACATCCTACTCGAGCGTGTTATGTACTCAAGGGTAAAATTCAAGAGCTTGTCAATGCTGGCGTCGTTACTCTACAGCAAGATGAGAAGACTGTTACCGCCAACATGGTCTCGGTCCAGTTCGGTAATTTTCCCCCGCACCGCAGATGATACAGCATGGTGTCATTCCCATTCCGAAAGCTACTCTTGAGATTGAAAACCTCCCTTCTCCACCAAATGAAGGTCTCGTTCCTTTGTCTCTTGACAATGGCGAGGTTATGTGGATCCATCCCGATCTTGCTTCAGAGTTTGAGATTCCCTCTTCTTCTAAGAAGAAAGATCGCTCCAAAGGCAAGACAAAGATTTGCAACATGGTGTCTTTTGACCCCATAGTTGATGAAGAAATACTATTGGGCACCAGATCAGGGAAAGCCTACTTGAAAGATTACCCTGAAGCTCAAGAGAATCCTACCTCTTCTTCCGAGCCTGCTCCAACACAACCTGTTTCTATTGAAGAGATCTCTTCTACATCTTCACCGGTTGTCGTACCTATTCCTCCCAAGCCAGTGGCTGCTGATAAAGGCAAGCAACAAGTCCGGTTTGATAAGCCCTTGAAGAAATCATCCCCTACTGGGCTTGAGAAGCCTTATAATTTCGATATATTGGCTCAATTAGCCAATACACCAGCAAGGTTGTCTATCTTTGAGCTCTTGCGTCTTTCCAGAGAAACACGAGAAACTCTAAGTGAAGCTCTCATGCAAGCTGAGACTTGTCTAGCATTTCTTAAGAAGCCCGAAGCAGAGCCTGTCTCTTGTCTCCATTGTCATAGTGTTCTGGAGTTGATTCCGAACATTACTTTCACACAAGATGATATGTTGCTGGAAGATAACAGACACGATCGTCCTCTCTACTATACAGGGTATGTCGACTCGATGAAAGTTGATCGTATCCTGATAGATCCAGGATCTGCTCTCAGCATTATGCCAAAGACAATGCTCGATGCTCTGAAAATCCCTGTGCACAGCCTCTCCAGTACAATCACCACCATCCTTGGATTCAATCAAGGGAGAAGTGAACCCTTGGGCAAGATTTGCTTAAAACTCCAAATAGGCAATCTTCGCACAAAGGTTACCTTCTATATTATTGACAATCATGGTTGTTCTTACAATGCTCTATTGGGGAGACCATTCTTATATGAGCACAATATTGTTCCATCAACTCTTCATCAATGTTTCAAATATGTTGATGATAAAGGAGAGGTGCAAAAAGAGGTTGCTGATCTCTATCCCTTTAAAGGCGTTGAAGCATATTGCAACGACGCTCGGATGTACAAGGATGAATTCATGAAGGTTGTATTAGCCTTAGACACTGAAGAAGATCAAGAAGCAGTGCCCAGAGACACTCTTATTATACCTGTTAAAGGGCGAGTTTCTCATCCTCAATCTTCTAAACCATTGGCTATTCACTTGCCAGTCCAAAAGAAATCAGTTGATGATGATCAAAATCAAAGGGAGCTCACCTCTTCTGAGCCACTTGTTATTGACTTACGTCGTAACAAGGACAAAAAGCAGCTCACTTCTTCTGAGCCACTTGTTGTTGATCTATCTCACAACAAGGAAAAAAAGGGAGCTCACCTCCTCTGAGCCACTTGTTATTGACCTTCGTCGTAACAAGCCTCCTCCACGTTCTTCTTCTTCCCCTCTTGTAATCAATCTGACCAAGCCTGCTAAGGCTAAAGGTCCTGCTGTAAATACAGATGTACATATCAATGAAAAAGCATCTACTTTCTAGTATACTGATGTTATTTATCATACTAAATGCTATTTGGATATGTTAGATACCTTTCAGTCATTTACAATGGGAGTTGTGCAATCTCTTCAAACAGAAGTTTCATGTGAACATTCCAAAGACTCATATCTTATTGTTCCTGCTCGCAAGAAAGGTGAACGTCCAATACTTTTTAGTAAAAGACCGGAACAAAAATTTAGCTATACGGATGATAGCAAAGTTAACGACACGAGACATCTTCAATTCCGTCGTTACAGTCAACAATCAAAAGACATCGTCCGAAAAATGGGTTACGACTTCAAAAGCGGCCTCAATTACGGTAAGGGAAGAAAAACTCCTCTCCGTACCGCTGTTCCACAAGGAAAGTCAGAAATGTATTATAGCAGGACCAAAAGAGGTCTCGGATACGCTTCCCCTCCAATGTTATCCCAAACAGTTTCTGATTCTGATAGCGAAGAACGTTCTAATTCTTCCGATTCCAGATCATGGGATTCTGACACTAGCATCGGCGAAGTCCATCGTGTAATCGTATCTTCCAATATGGTTTCTGCTGAACTTCCGGAAGGATATGATGAGGATATTGAAGAAAGTTCTGAAACAGATCCTTGGGCTCAACAGATGGATAATCAGTGGGTACTCCGATTTGAACAAAGAGAACCTCCTACTGAAGATCAACTAGTTCAAGTTGATGTAGGAGAAAGCAAGTCACCTCGTCCAATCTTTATTAGTAAGAATCTTCCAGAAGCAGACAAACAAGAGTTGATTCTTCTTATTAAAGAATATATCGATGTCTTTGCTTGGAGTTATGAGGACATGCCAGGTTTAGATCCCAAAATTGCTACTCACAAACTGAACATTATGCCTAATGCTAAACCTGTCAAACAGCAACAACGACGTTTCAAGCCTGAAATGATGGACGCAATTGATGATGAAGTCAAGAAGCTCATTGCTTGTGGCTTTATTCGAGAAGAACAACATCCTGACTGGGTGGCCAATGTTATTCCAGTCCTGAAGAAAACCGGCAAGGTTCGAGTTTGTATCGACTTTCGGGATCTTAATGAAGCATGTCCGAAAGATGAATTTCCTCTCCCTATCACGGACGTTATGATTGACAATACCTGTGGATTCGAGCGAATATCTTTTATGGATGGGTTCTCTGGATACAATCAGATCAAGATGAATCCTGAAGATGAAAAACACACATCTTTTCGCACTCCTCGGGGAGTCTATTGCTACACAGTGATGCCATTTGGTCTCAAGAACGCTGGTGCAACTTACCAACGGGCTATGAGTACCATTTTCAGAGAACATCTTCGTAAAACAGTCGAATGCTATGTTGACGATATCGCCGTCAAAAGTCGTCTGAAGGAAGATCATATCCAAGACTTGAGAACAATCTTCAATCTTATGCGTCAACATCAACTCAAGATGAATCCCACCAAGTCATTCTTGGGTGTCTCTAGTGGCAAGTTTCTCGGCTTCGTCATTACCTCTAAGGGTATACACGTGGATCCCGAGAAGATCAAAGCCATTCAAGAGATGCGTCCTCCACGCAACCTAAAAGAGCTACGAGAATTCTAAGGTCGACTTGCGTACATCAGGAGATTCATTTCGAACTTGTCTGGACGTTGTAGACCATTTACTCAACTAATGAAGAAGGGTGTATCTTTCATTTGGACTGAAGAATGTCAACGAGCATTCGACGATATCAAAAGATATCTTATGAACCCACCAGTTTTGGTGCCACCAATCTCTGGCATTCCATTCTTAATGTACGTCCGTGCTATGGATCATTCCTTGGGTGCTTTACTTGCCCAAAAGAATAAAGAAGGTCATGAACAGGCCATCTATTATCTCAGTCGTACTATGATTGGTGCTGAACACCGTTATAGTCCGGTCGAGAAAGAATGCCTAGCTCTTATGTTCGCTGTACAGAAGACAAGGCATTACATCATTGGACAAACTATTCATGTCATATCCCGGGTTAATCCTCTTCGAGTACTCATGAAAAAGCCCAGCACACTCAATTCTCGGCTGGCTACATGGGCCATTCTTCTAGCCCAATATAACATGGTGTATGTTCCTCAAAAGTCTGTCAAAGGTCAAGCATTGGCGGATTTTCTAGCGGCTCATCCTGTACCGGAGACATCCAAACTTTATGATAAAATTCCAGATGAGACATTAGAATCAAATATGATCTCTGAAGAATTTCCTACTTGGCGTCTGTTCTTTGACGGTGCATCCAGAATCGGACCCAATGGTGCCATTGTAGCAGGAGTTGGAGTGGTTCTCGTTTCTCTAGATGGATTGACCATCCAAAGAGCTTATTCTCTAGATGAACCCTGTTCCAACAATGTAGCGGAGTACAATGCCCTACTCATCGGCCTTCAGTTAGCCAAACAATTGGATGTCGAATATCTCGAAGTCTACGGTGATTCTAAGCTGGTTATTAATCAGGTTAGAGGAATCTATGAAGTTCGTCATCAAGATCTGGTACCTTATCATGAAGCAGCAATCAACATAGCTACATCATTCAAAGCTTTCTTCATCGACTATGTTCGACGAGCTTGCAATACTGAAGCGGATGCCCTGGCCAACCTTGCAGCTGTCTTAGCCATCCCTATCAAAAGACAACAAGTAGTGGTTGTCTCCAACCGAGAATTGTTCTGTGTTGAAAACAATCATAATATTGAATTCAACAATCTTGCTGAAGTCAATATTATCGACGAAGACTGGAGAACTCCTTTCATTGACTTCGTGGTTCATGACATACTTCCCGAAGATCCTAAGGAGGCTACGAGCGTTCGTCGACGATCTCTACGATTCTACTACAATCAAACCACCAAGACACTTTATCGGCGAACTTATGACGGTCTTCTCCTACGCTGTCTCGCTGGTGATGAAGCTAAACAAGTTTTACGTGAAGCTCACGATGGTGTTTGTGGAGCACATCAACCTGGTCCTAAACTACAGGATCGCATTAGACGCATGGGTTACTACTGGCCCTCTATGGTATCAGATGCCATTGAATATGCAAGAAAATGTCATGCTTGTCAAATCCATGCTGACTTCATTCACCAACCATCGAAGTTCCTACACCCGACTGCTGCTTCCTGGCCTTTTGAAGCTTGGGGCATGGATGTTATAGGTCCCATCAATCCTCCTTCTTCTAGAGGGCATCGGTTCATACTGGCAATAACGGACTACTTCTCCAAGTGGGCTGAAGCTATACCTCTGGCTAAAGTCAAGACTAGTAGCGTCATCAACTTCGTTAAACACCGTGTCATCTATAGATTTGGTGTACCTCGAAGAACCATCCATGACAATGGACCTCAATTCATCAGTCAGAAATTCACTAGATTCTGCGATGATCACTGGATTGACAACGTCGCTTCAACAGCCTACAATCCTGCTGCTAATGGATTAGCTGAAGCCTTCAACAAAACCATTATCAAGCTCCTCAAGAAGTTTATATCCACTAACAAACGGAATTGGAGCGAGAAACTTGGTGAATGTCTTTGGGCCTACCGAACTACGGTCCGCAATCCTACAGGCTTTACACCTTTCTCTCTGGTGTATGGTTGTGAAGCTGTTCTTCCTCTGGAACTGCAAATTCCTTCTTTAAGGATTGCCATTGCTAACGAGCTCACTACAGAAAATAATGATCTTCTTCGACTTCAAGAGTTAGAAGCACTTGATGAGAAGCGATTAATGGCTCAGCAGCATATTGAGTTATACCAAGCTCGCATCTCGAAGACTTTCAACCGTAAAGTTAAAGTCAGAACTTTCCAACAAGGAGAACTTGTTCTAACGGTCAGACGTCCTATGACTATGACTCATATGAGCAAAGGCAAATTTGATGCGAAATGGGAAGGACCCTATGTTGTAAGCAAAGTCTTCTCAAATGGAGCTTATCAACTTGCAGAACTTAATGGTCGTATTGCTATGATGCCTATTAATGGCAAGTTCCTTAAAAAGTATTATGTATGAATGTAAATATTTGTAAAACATCAGACAAAGTTCAAGTTCATAAATAAAATGCAAATTTTATTTCATCATATGATAGTACATGATATTAAGGAAGGTCACTATCATCCTTCTCAACATTTGGACGCGGACCACTGTCGTCCTTCTCGAAAACACGATCAGCAAAAGAGCTGAGAACTTCCTTGCTGGAACCCACGAGGAATTTGTAAGCAGCCATCCTCATGGCTTCCTCTTCTTCAGTCCTTCCTGGATCCAGCAGAAAGTCCAGAATGTCTCGTGGTGGCTTGGGTACAGACGAACCTTCGCCTGCTTTTGTCTCCTTCGGCTGAACTGGATCGGCAGGGCGTTCTTCAGTGCCCTTCTGAGCCTTCGGGGCGATTTCAGCCTTCTTGGATGCTTCTCCGGACGATATTTTTATGTTGAAGAGTAGAAGTGCTCGTTCCTGTCAGATTTCTGTTATATTTATAGGCAGAGACTCCTCAAACAACGAAGCGACACATTCATCCGACAATTCGCCTGTTCATTAATGCTTGACGGTTCATCCGTTCATTTATTACATTCATCCGACGGTTCATCCGTTCATTTATCACATTCATTCGACGGTTCGTCCGTTCATTACTCCCCGACGGTTCATCCGTTCATTTATCACATTCACTTGACGGTTCATCCGTTCATTATCACTTGACTGTCTACCCGTTCATTTCATTTGACGGTTCACATGTTCATTCATCATCACTTGACGGTTTATCCGTTCATTATCATCCATTTTTGACGGTTTGTCCGTTAATTATATCACTTGACGGTTTTCCCGTTCATCTCACATATATTGACGAGTCATCATCGTTTATCATCCACATCAGCAACTTGTCGTTTTCGATTAAGTTGTCAATTGAAATAATAATATTCAATATATTCTGTCACGTCCATATTACCTCTGAGCAGATATAATGAATATAATTATTTTCTATAAAATCATCAAGAAATATATTATGTCTTGTACCTCTGAATATATTTTCTATCTCTATTATTTATATCTAAATAAGATATGCAATAAATAATGGAGCCACAACAAAATGTCTTTTATTTATCAAAATACGAGGCATTACAAAAACACATCTACGACAAAAGATACAAAAAGTTCTATTTAAGAAGGAGAAATGATCAAATTGTCAATCTGCTGCTTCAGAGTCTGCAGCTCTTCTTCATGAGTAGATGTCACCCTCCTTCTGGCCTCTTCCATCCCGGTTTCTTCATTAAAAACAGGCATGGCTACCGTCCGGCGGGTAATCTCTGCACCATGAGTTGCCTCGTAATCATCCTTCTCCTGAATCAAGGCATTGAATTGTTCAATCACAAGTTGATGATTAGCAGTTTCCTCTTCTAACTCTTGTTGGAGGCGAGCAATCTCTGCTTTCAGTTCAGCAGTTCTCTGTCCTTTTCTTTCAGCCATCAAAGTTACTGATTCTAGTTTGGAGTTGTATTCAGCAGACTTTGTGGAATAAGCCTCCAAAAGATTTTGAAGATTCATCCTTTCTATATCAGCTGCTTGGGCCATTCGCTCGAACTCAACCTGCACTAGAGATTCTATCTCCTTCTTTTTGAGTTCCTTATAATTCTTTATGGAGACTTCTAATTCATTCAATATGTGGTCCAGGAGAGTGGCCTGAGCTTCGTCTCCTTGCTCCCTTATAGCCCTTACTAAAAGAGAAGTTGGGTTTCTAACCATAAAGAAATCAGCTCCCTCTTTGTCTATCATCTTATGAACTAGAGGTCTCAGCGATTCAAAGAAGCATCTGGTGAATGATTGAATAACTTGCTGATTAATTGCCAGAGTCCCAGGAGTCGCAGCTACTCCTGTTGAAGACGAGGCAGCAGGATGCTCGATCCTTTGTGTCTGGATGGCAGGCTCTTTAAACAAAGGAGCCAGAGTGGAGCTAGTCGCCCCTCCTGTTTGTTCCTCTGCAAAAGTAAAATTGTTATTTTGCCAGTCGTTTGCCAATAATCAAGAAGATTAAATAAAGACAGTCTTACCTTGGTTCGATTCAGCAATAGGCTTATCCCCTGCAGGAATAGACTCTAGCTGAGCAGAAGTCACCTCAGCTGCAACAGCTTGGCTACTGCCCGCTTCAGAACCACAAGATAGATGATGACTACTACTAACAACCACCGTTGTTATGGGCACTATAGCCAGGTCCGTCAGAGGTGCTGGAAGAGTCTCAAGATCTGCAAGAAATACAAATAAAGTTATTAGCTATCAATCTATTCTAAAGGAGATTGCTAATTCATTTCATACCTTGAGGACCGGTGGTGGGAGTTTCTTTCGAAGCATCTTCATCTGCTTTTTCTGGAGATATTTCTATCTCAACATCCTCTTCAGGATTTAAGGTATCAGCAACTTTTTCTGAAGACGCCTCCACTTCAAAATCCTTTTTAGGATCTGAAGTATCATCGGCAGCATCAGGAGATATATGCTCTTCATCATCCCTTTCGGGATCTTGCATATATTCATCAATATTTTCAGACGAAGAACTCTCCTCATCTTCTTCTTCTTCTTCTTCTTCTTCTTCTGGTGCATTCTTGCTGGTAGTCGCAGCTTGGTCACCATAGTCATCCAGAGGGCTGTAACTGCAATCTTCTAGAGCTGCAATCATTTCGCGATCTTCCTCTTCGCGAAGGGTTCTAGGAGTAGGCGGAAGTTCAACAATCTCTGTAGCAGGTAAAAGAGAGTGTACAATATTCTGCTCTTCCCTCACCTCCTCCACAGTACTTCCTCTAGGCTCTTCAGCCTCAGTTCTCGGAGCAAGATTTGTTCTTTGCTCAACCTCCTCTCTATGTTCGGGATTAGGAGTTTTATTCCTAGGTTCTAGAACAGGAGTGGGAGATGGCAAGATTAATCCAGCTGTAGCGTCCATTACCATTGAAGACGGAGCTCGATTCCTTCTGTTGGCCAACTTCTTTCTTTTTAGTGGCCTCTCAGGGCTCTCTATATTTATAGTCTCAACTTGTTTCTGGATAGAGGTTGGTGTAATAGCCTCTTCTTGCTGAGTTGACCCGGCCAGCTGTCGAGACTGAGATCGAGTGGTGACCTTTTCAGAAGAGTGATCTAAAATCAATTTCTTCTTTGCTGCTGGAACAGGAGGATCCTCTCTTCTCCTCCTTTTTGCTGGAGATTTGCCCACCTTCAAAGAGATACGTAGTGGCGCATTAACTTCTTGAGGGAACATAACATCCCTTGAGGTTTCCAAAGGTGCATCTTCTGGCTCATGTACCTCCTCATTTCCTGTGAGCGACAGGACAACTTTTCCTCTCTTCAATCTTGTTGAAGATGCAAAGCTATCTGCGAGGTTGAAATTCTCGGCAAAGGTATTTGAAGATGTATAAAAAAACTGAGTATGTAAACAGCATCCGAGGGCCATGGTTGCTGTTTACAGGCATCGAGAACGTCGATTTCGTATCTCGAGCATTATAGTAAGCCCAGGCCCGGGCTCCATCTATCAAATAACCTTTTCCCTGAAGACATGTAATAGCATTCCCCACATGGAATTGGTCATAGCCGAACTGTCGAGCGAATCGACTGGAAGATACGGCTCTAAATAACATTCATCTTCGAACCGGTATACCAAGTGAGAAGGTCGGATTGTCTTCAACCATTCAAAAGCTACACGGCTCAGAGGATGCATTTGCGAATCAATCATATTTGTTCGCATCTGTTCGTAACCAGCATGAGGCTTGGTACAATAAAAATTCCATCCCTTGCTCAAATTTAGAGCATATCTGCAGTCTCTTAGAGCAGTGAATTTCCACTTACCGTTGGCGTATCTTCGTAAAAAGCTGCCATCTACCGGTCCCATGCCGGGGTCCATCAAAGTGGGATGGTGGAGGAGCAACCACCCAAACAGATATGTATATGGTAATTCCAACCGAGGAAATTCTTTTTCACCCTTGGATTTCAGCATCAGATCGACATAGAGACGAAGACCAGCATTCAGCTTACAAGTCATGGCTGACAGAAGATCCATCTTATAGCCGAAGACTAATTTGACGGCCGCAAATAGAACACCACGGTGGAAGCGGTCTACTGCACTGGATCCTGGAACTACAAATCTACAAAGCCAATGTGTCAGAAACCCTGCTAACTGGGCTTCTTTTGACATCGGTCTATATCCTACTCTCAGATAACTTTCGAGAGTATCTCCTGTTTTCAAAGGAGGACATTCATAGTCATCCTTCATCTGTTTATCAAAATCACCACTTTCTTCCATCAATTTCATCACTTCTGTGTTGCTCAATGGCTTGAAGAAATCAGGATAACATCTGTCATGTTCCTTGGTCTTTGCTTCTTGAATGTGGTTTAGGAACAAATAAGGTAGCCATTTCGAGGAATAGCAAGTGTTTGATGTGGCACTCTTATAGAACAGGGAACAGATCTTGTAATGGCATAGCAGTTCCTCGAATACTGCTACCATTTCTGCATTTTCTCTCCGGAGTCTGTCCAATTCATCATTGGTGGGGACGAATTCTTCATATGGGAAATCTCTCATTGGTAGAAAAGAGATGTACTTCATCTCATGGAGTGCAAATCCAATTTCTCCGCCGGGAGTCATGAAGGTTCCTGTTCTGTAATTATACCTCTCTGCTAAAGCCAGGAACAGGTGAGGGTTCGGGGCAAAACCATAGACAGTGGCATGCACTGCTTGGTATAAGTTGATTCGCTGCAGTTCGCCTTCAAACTGGGTCAGAATCCAATTGGCTATGCAGCTCCATCTTTTGAAATCTGGATTCACTAATCCAGTCAGTCTGATGTCTTGCTCCAGATATCTTCCTTCGACTTTCGCAAATTCATTTGCGAAAATTGGGGTCATGACGGGCATTAACAATGAAGAATTCTCCGGTGGAATGCAACCGGGTTTCAGTCCTCTCAGCAAAACACTGTACCTTTCAGAAGAACTGTAGAACATATCTTTCTTGTTCTGTCCCTTCTTTACAAAGATTCTTCCCGGACGGGCATCTTGGAACGGAGTAAGGTTCCATTCCATTTTTCTCGGGTAACTCGCATGAGCATACCGGGATAATGGAAGGCAGCGTGGGATATTTGGTATCGAGAAAGATCTATCCGTCTGATGAACAATTCTTTCTTCCATTCTTGGTCTTGGTTGAGAACTTTTCTCGAAGGCTTCACCAAACAAGAATAATGGTTTCTTATGTATAACAGCATCTGCCGTTTCCAGAGGTTGTCCGTTCATTAAACATTGCAGTGTTTCATTGTCCTGGGATACCAAAATCGCCTGACGGAAGGTCGGCAGATCATACTGGGGATAATGAACATGGGAGAGATCCTCTTTATACTCTGACTCTGAAAGAGTTCCCACAAAATTTTCATATTCTGGATCTTCTCTCACATTAACTGCATCAAACAGAGAAAATAAAAATCAGTACAAGACAAGTCAAAGATTCTGTCATCAGAATGCGCAACATCAGATTGCGCAACATCAGTATGCGCAAACATCAGTATGCGCAAACATCAGACTGCGCAAACAAACAGTCATCAGTTTGCGCTGACAATCTCGCGCAAATCAGCAGATTGCGCTGACATCTGCCAGCGCAGTTCAACCGATTGTGCAGAAAGTCGCTCTTCATAAAAATGAAGAGTTAACTGATTTGTGCAACCAGAACCCTAAAGAGGGTGGCGCAGTATGATCACATCTCTAAAAAGAGATGGATTTTGAAGAACAGTGGGATCAAAACCCTAAAAAGGGTTTTTGATTAAAAGTTCTCTACCTGACATTGCTGGGTGAGCAGTTTCATGGCGCGAAGCTCGTCGCGCAGCCCTGTTTGATGATTCGGCCGGGGCCTTGCCCTTAGCGGCGGCGGAGGAACGTCGGGGCGCCATGAAGATCGTCGGAGAAGGAAATGGAAGTTCGCTCGGAAATTTCTTTCTCTCAAACACAAAGGAGGCAAAGTAAAGAAATAAAGGGAAAGAGAAGGCTATTTATAGTTTTCGAAAACGAAACGGCCGCCTCAGTTTGCGCCTAAAATTGGGGACAATTCCTCAGATTGCGCAGCCAGCTCACATCATGCGCAAATTGATTCAAATTTCAAAATTCAAAGTATTTCAAAATTTTGAATAAGTTCACATTTCGAAAACTTTGAAGGGGGTCTTGTAGGTCCTAAAAAAACCAAGTTGCACCTATCAACTAAGTCAGAAAATCAAGAAATACATATTTCAAATGAACTGCGCAGACATCAGATTGCGCACTCTTCAGATTGCGCATACTGGATTGCGCATGCTCCCAACTGCGCAAGCTGACGTGGTGTAACCCCCTTCCCGAAATCTCGAAAATATTTTTTGTTTATATTATTTATTATTGTTAGAAATAGATTTCATGTTTACAAGTTATAAATAAATATATGTATATATATATATATATATATATATATATATATATATATATATATATATATATAAATATGATAGGCTAGTATATATTTTGGTGATGGTTAAACTAAGGAAGTGACCTAGTCTGCTAATTAAAATTTTCTTCCCCAAAGCTACATCTAATTACTTTTTCATGCTGTTGTTCATTTTCTTTTCTTATTCCTTGATGCCTTCCTTAATTCATTCATTAACTAAATTCCTTAAGCTATACATTCTGCATGACTCAATCCACTTACTAAATAATATACTTATTTATTGGTAGCAAATATAATATACATGAACATTCCAACAACTCTTAGCTAACGTGAGTTTATGCTAGCAATTCCTTGCTAACGTGAGCCAATGTGAGCAAATCCATGCTAACGTGAGCTCAAGCATAAATATTTCTTGTTGGCTTTGGATGCATGGCTCTGTAGTTGCTGCAAAAGCCACTAGGTACGACCACAAACCCTCACCATCGGTTCATCCTAACCGCACGTATACTGTGCACGCAAGCACGTGTATGCTCTTCGACGACTCATCCGGCTGGCAAGTCCCTCTTCAGCTATCTTTCCTTGTATATATATTAAACTATTTTCTCAACCTCTCCTACATCTAAAACCCTAGCCGCCGCCACATAGTTGGCAAGCCTACTCGTCCACACCCCTATCACCTTCTTCCACTCATTATCAACCAACAACCCCTTCTTCGCAGTCGAGCGCTGATCCGCCGATCTACGAGTCGACACCACGGGAGGAAGCCGTTTCTCTGCCCATCAGGAACCTCGGTGTCGGCACTACTTGTCGTCCGTCGTGGGCACGCAAGCGGAGCCCTCTTCTTCCAGTCGGTCGACCAAAACTCTTCGGGTCTCTGTCGCGATCAATGCGACCGAAGACGCCTCCCCTTCCTCGTCGACGATGACCGTACATAGTCACTTCCTTCCCCAACCAAAGCTACCGATTAGTAGAGTTAGTCCTGCTCGTGTGAATCCAGTTCCTCCTTCCACTGGTAAAGCCATTCGCTCTTTTGCTTACCTCTGTATTTATGTCCACATGTTGGTATATAAATTGTTTTGTTTCTTCTCGGATGGCCATCACTGTTTACATTTGTTTCAAATAACCAAAGATTCCCAATGGCTTGAGGTGTGCAGTTGAATGATTCATAGGTGTGAAGAATATAGCCGTGTGTGTATGGAAAATTTCTTTATCTGTATGTGCGTGTGCTAGAGAGCTGACATGGTTGTTATGGAAAATAAATAGATGATAGCTGGAGAGAAAGGATGAGCACAATGTCTGGCCAGAAAGTAACACACACTTGAATAAATATGAAGTGATACATGTTTGTGTGTTGCCTCATTTTCTTCCGACTCATAAACTATCATTATAACAGAGGTGGTTGTTACAGAGTTATCTTGAGTAAGTGAGCATACATTATATGTGAGGAATGATGGATTGAGATTGATAATGTACACAACTATATGTGTAGAAGGAATAGAAAGGCCAAGGTGTAAAAGCAATGGAAGTCACCTTGATATGATGAATATATGATTTAAGGAGGATATAATCTTATTAGCAGTAGGTGCACAGGGACCATGTGTGTATTAGAGAAATCCAGAATCTCCTATGACCATTGAGGAAATAGAATGATACATGGAATTGATGAATATGCATGTGCAAGAGATTTGTGGAGATGGTAAAGTAGTATATGACTTGGGGTGTCCAGAAAGGAGCATGGTTATGTTATGGCCAGTATTGTAAGCATAGGGAGTCATCTGGGTGTCTACTCGTGGTTTAGAGGTTATATTCCTTTAAACCTATTAGAAAAAGCCTTTTCTTTTGAGGGTTATAGGTAGCCTTGCTCATCTATGCCTAATCTTAATTATTGTTTATATGTTAAACAATTTTCTATCAATAGTTTATTTATTTATTTATTTGCTCTAAATCCGTACTTTAGGTTCTTTGGACCATTTTGACTTGGACTCTGGACCAATCTCTCTTTGACAGTTGCTGGATCAGGCAAGTATACCTTGCCTTTCTACACAGCTTTATTTACATGCACTGTCTATTATTTTATCCAGTTTTCTCATATTGTTGCCATGTATCTTTTCTATCAAGCTGGTATATTTTTATCATTGTTTTAGACAGTGTTCACAGTTAGCCTTGTGTCTTATTGGTCGTGCCTTGATTGAGTCGTGCCTCCGTGTCTTGAACCTTGAAGCTAACCTGCGAGTCCACGATAGGGACGAGGGTTAGTAGTTATTTGGTCCACACCTGCGAGTCCACGATAGGGACGAGGGTTAGTAGTTATTTGGTCCACACCTGCGAGTCCACGATAGGGACGAGGGTTAGTAGTTATTTGGTCCACACCTGCGAGTCCACGCTAGGGACGAGGGTGATGCTAGCCTGCGAGTCCACGATAGGGACGAGGGTTAGTAGTAGATGCTAGCATGCGAGTCCACTAGGGACGAGGGTTAGTAGTATAGGGATTACACCTGCGAGTCCACGCTAGGGACGAGGGTGATGCTAGCCTGCGAGTCCACGATAGGGACGAGGGTTAGTAGTTATTTGGTCCACACCTGCGAGTCCACGCTAGGGACGAGGGTGATGCTAGCCTGCGAGTCCACGATAGGGACGAGGGTTAGTAGTAGATGCTAGCCTGCGAGTCCACACTAGGGACGAGGGTTAGTAGTATAGGAATTACACCTGCGAGTCCACGCTAGGGACGAGGGTGATGCTAGCCTGCGTGTCCACACTAGGGACGAGGGTTAGTAGTAGATGCTAGCCTGCGAGTCCACACTAGGGACGAGGGTTAGCAGTATTGGGTTTACGCCTGCGAGTCCACACTAGGGACGAGGGTGATGCTAATCTGTGAGTCCACACTAGGGACGAGGATTAGTAGTTGTTCAAACCTGCGAGTCCACACTAGGGACGAGGGTTTGAGTATTTGTTTCGGTTATCCGTTGACATCTTGACATGAGTTCTCTAGTCCTTGTTCAGCAGTTCATCTATGTGTAGACAGTGTATAGATTCGTGCTTATTTCATTGCTCAGTTTTACTTGTTTATTCTGTATCTTTCTCCATGCATAATAAACTGTTAGAAAGGCTCGTTTTTATGTATCTTGCTAGTCCTGTGAGGACCTGATGATCTCTTCAGGTTTAGCGACTGCATGGGGTTAGTTAGCAGAGCAGGATGGTAGAGGATTGCGATATATGATACAGGTACTTGCTTGTGATATTCTTTATTATCCTTTCGTGCTTTATATTCAGTACCATGTTATACACTGCTTATTTATAGACTCATATTATTCTTGGAGTCTAATCGAACAATATGCTAATGGGCTGCAGACCATGACCCATAATTGTTTATTCTTGTTTATTTGATTCGTGTGGATTGAGATACAGTTTAGATTAGACCTGATACCCATGACCTTGACAGCTCATACGTACTCGAGACGGGCTGGAGTCCGCTCGATACGTAGTTGGCTTGCTCACGAGCTCGCGCCCGAAAACCGGGTGCGGGTCGTGACACGTGGCAAAAGTCATCATTACTTGACACAATCAAATCTTTCTGACAGCTGACAGCACAAAGAACGAGGAGACTGTTCGTTTATTGCGCCGCATAACGCTCGAGGACGGCTGACAGCTGGCAGCGTGATCCATTTCCTGTGCAGTCTAATCCTGCGCAAACCAAAGCCTGCGCGGTCCAAGTTGGCGCAATCCAATGTCAGCGCAATTCAATGTGCGCGTTCTATCAGTACAAATGATAAAATACACGTGGCATTCATGCCATCAATTGCTCATTACGTGGCAACTGTTTATGCACGATCATGCGCATTTCAATCAAATGATGCCATGTGTCCAAGGCAGTTGGCCCATGATCCAGTAACTGCTTGCGCAGTCCATTGTTGCGCAATTCAATTGCTGCGCAGTCCAGAATAACTGAAAGTTAGTTATTTCCAGAACTCTATAAATAGAGTTTCAAGTCTCCATTCAAGGGGATCAAGGATCAAGGATCAAGTATCAAATATCAGAAATCAGATATCAGAGAGTCCAGGAGTTCTTGCCCAAGTGCTGCTGCATTCTTCCAAGGCTTTTGCCTTCAACATCCGAGGCTTTTGCCTTCAGTTTTCAGAGTTGTTTTCAACTTCAGAGGCTTCGTCTTTGTCTTCAAAGTTCACATCGTCCAAGGGATAAAGCAATCGTCATCTAGATTGGATTCCTAAAGTTGTACCATTCCCAGAATTCAAATTATAATCTTTTACAAAGTTTGTATCAATAAAGGTTCATACTTTTGTTTTTGCAAACATGCCAGACCACTGGCAGTCCTCTAGGACTGCCAGTGGTCTTGCAGTCCTGATGAAAACTCACTGTGTGTGAGTTCAAAACTCTTACACAGTGAGTTTTGATTAGGACTGCCAGACCACTGGCAGTCCTAGTGTGAATGAGGACTGCCAATGGTCTGGCAGTCCGCATCAAATATCACTGTGTGAGTTCAAAACTCACACACAGTGAGTTTTGCTTAGGACTGCCAGACCACTGGCAGTCCTCATTCACATTAGGATTGCCAGTGGTCTGGCAGTCCTGATGAAAACTCACTGTGTGTGAGTTCAAAACTCACACAGTGAGTTTTGATCAGGACTGCCAGACCACTGACAGTCCTCATTCACATTAGGATTGCCAGTGGTCTGGCAGTCCTGATGAAAACTCACTGTGTGTGAGTTCAAAAACATATATTTGACTTCACATTTTACACAAGTAGGATATTTTACAGGACTTCACATATATTTGACTTCACATTTCACACAAGTACTTTACATATATTTGACACAAATAGGATATTTTACACAAGTAGGATATTTCACACACACACACGTATAGCAGACAGAAAAAAGTAAAAAACAAAAAACATATATTTGTTTCACATTTCAAAATGATATACTTTAATGTTTACAAAATGGGTCATACATATACAAAATGTTTACAAAATGGGTCATCCATATACAAAATGTGAAAACTTCATTCAGTCGATTTCGATGTCGTAGTGGCCAACCGGTAAGTCTCTTGGCTCCTCTATCTGCAACAGTTTCCTACAATGATTGATTTGATGATCAAAAGGCCCGGTCCAGGACTTCGCTTCTGTCGGTGCTAGTTTGTACCAAACTGTTGTAGGTGGAGGAATCGGAGAATGATCAATCATCCTTAGCATGACAAAGTGATCTTTGATTTGACCTATAGTACATAGATTAGTTTGTCGGTGCTCCGCCGGAGGAGCGCACATCGGGAAAAAAGTATTGCGAATCCCCGCCGAAAAAAGTACAACAGGGATCCGGTACCGATTAGCAAATAAATACAAGGCAGACGGGACGGACATGTAGTGGTCTAGCCCGGTAACACTGTCAGTGCAAGGAATACTTGTCAACAAACTTGCAACTGTTTCTTCGCTTAGGATGCGGGAGTATAATGGAAGACGACTCTCTAATTCCTCGTACAGCTCCTGCCTCACTTGCCTCCATCCGTCTTTGTCAGAATAACCGAGATGTATTGCAAGCACATGAAATCCGCAGTGGCCATCCCCCGGGACATCAACAATAGACCAGATGTAACTGCGAATCTCAGGATGAAAATTGTGGATATACAAACGCAACGTTTGACTTTCCACAGTATCTTCGTTTGCAATATCCGTTTTCTTCTTTTTTCGGCGAATGATAAGCTTGCTCTTCCGTGCAGGCGGAGCTTGCTCTAAGCTTCGTTCAATATGCTCAAAGGATGATGGATCTCTCTTGGTTGACTCAAGCCTTCTCTTCTGTGAACTACTCATTCTTGTTTGAGGCCTGCTCTTAGGATTGGAAATAACGAACGGCTCATGCATTGTAGTAGTCACCGGACATGCAAGTTCTTGGATTTTAACCTCAAGGCACTCCCGCTCTGCTCCTGCTGAGGCACACCACCGTGCGTGAAGAAGTTTCACTTGTGGCAAAGAGAAGAAATCACCGTCTGTCTTCACCACGGGTATTATAGACAACTGCCTCCAACGTTCATCGACAGCAACAACTGGAATAGGAATGGACTGACGACGATATGAATTAATCTCATGGCCACAAGGGAGGCCCAGTGTATGTCGATGTACACACCCGCAAACCTGAGGATAAAAGCCAACAAACTTTGACCTATCAATCTCTTCAAATATGAAATCCAATGCCTTGTGAGAAATGACACACATTAAAGAATCCAAGAGGACTTCCTTTCTATGCTCATGCTTGACAATATTTAAGCTCATCTCAAATGATGCCTTAATTTCGTTCACCGTCCGATCTATTGATAGATGTATCGCTTGCCAAACCGAAACAAAGTTGCCTTGGGATGACTTTAAATGCCTCTTTAATACTGAGTATGCTCCTTCGACACGGTTGGTAGTTGTCGTACCGTAATGCTTCACCACATTCGTCCATGCTAAGACGAATTGTTTTTTGTGCAGTTCAAGCCATGTCTCCTTGATGTAAGAAATGCATGTCGGCTCCCTCCCCTCCCACTTCTCCTTGAACAAGTACCATACGGCGGCGTAACTGTCTATCGTGCTGGCTCGCCATACACAATTCCAGTCATGGTTGAATTCGTCAAAAACTTGCATGTCAAGTTTACCATCCACTTTCCCGAACTTCAACTTACATTGGGATTGTATATTACGATTTACATGAAAAGTGCACAGCAATGTATCCGCTTGAGGAAACACAATCCGAATAGCATTCATTAGAGCATACTCTCTGTCGGTAACAAAAATCGAGGGCTCTCTCTGACCGGTGTAAAGGGTTTTCAGTTTCTCCAACGCCCATGTGTAGTCTTCAACTTTCTCACTCTTCATGAAGCAAAAAGCAACTGGAAATATTTTCCATGTAGAGGTGAAGCCGACAACATGAAAGAGAGGCATCTTGAACTTATTGGTCTTGTACGTGCAATAAAGAACTAACACGTCGGCGAAAGACCGAGCAAAATGTGTGCAATCGGGATGAGCCCAAAAGAGTGAAATGACTTCATTGCTCTGGGGATGTCTTCTATGGTGCTCAACATAATGATTATCTCCAAGCAACTTCATCACTTCTTGCATCGCCATTCTCGATTTCGACCGAATGGCGTTAGAAGAAGATAGGGCGTTGTATATTGACTTCATTGTAGACTTATTCTTCTCATCTTCATGTCGTATGACGGAATATATTTGTCTCGGTACAACTCCGGAATTGGACAAGTCTTCCACTATCTTCTTCTCTGTATTGTTCAACCGTCCGACATATGGATGACCCAATAGTGTTTCGGCAATCTCGTGGTTGTGGATTCCATTCATGACTTGGACTGTCCACTTCGCTTCTTCATCCTTTCTAATATAGATTTTGAACGGACAACCACATTTTCTCGTTCCAACATTTCTCTTTGAAACTTTACTTTGGATAACTTTATCTTTCTTATGGCTTCTAAACACACCACCTCGTTCACACGAAACCACCGTGGTTTGTTGTCCCGGACGGTTTCGGGCCGATCTAGATATCACAAGAACTATGTTGTTTGCCCGTCCAACTTCTGGGCACCAATTTAGCGCACCTTCGTATGATTCAAAACACATATCGGTCCTGAATAAATGGTCTACATCGACGCCAATTGGAGCAGCTACCTCGATACCGGAAGATGATAAGTCCTACAATATAACTTAAAGTTAATAAAAGTAAATAACACAACACCAAAAATGTGCAAACTGCTGCCAAAATGTAGGACTGCAGAAGGCAAGACAGTCCTTGCAATAATCAGGACTGCCATCACGTTGGCAGTCTTTCCAATAATCAGGACTGCCACAACTCTGGCAGTCCTTTCAATAATCAGGACTGCCCCAACTCTGGCAGTCCTTATGTTTTGAAGGACTGCAGATGTTTGGGCAGTCCTGTATGTAAAGGTGGACTGCCAGAGTAGTGGCAGTCCTGCCTGTAACAGCCCCGAATTTCACCCGACATGAATGTTAAAATTGGCTTACCAAGAGTGCATCCGAAGCAAGAATGTGTTCTTCGGACATATCGGGACGAGAGTCTACTACATTCGATGACCCGGGTTCTTCCATGTTCCTTTTTTCTAAATTAAACACATATAAATCATTATTTATATGTGAAATTATTGTGAGAAAGTCTACAAATATATTAATTTTATGACCTAGAAATTCTTAGAAGAAGAAAAGAGTGGAGCAGAAGGAAAGAGTAGAGAGAGAAGAAGAGTAGGGAAATAAAATTAAGTTGATATTTATATGAATTCTTGGGCTAGCCCCAATCAAAAAATTTTGATGGCAAACTTGTAATTTTTTCAAAAAAAATTTGGGATAGCCTCAAGTAAATGGTGTGGTGCCCTTAGAATTAGCCTTTGCTTATTAATCAGCCAAACCCTTCCTTTCCTTCCTGACCTAATGAAGAAGAGGACGAGACCACTCAAAGAAGTCGTCTCCTCCGGTTTGTTACAATTTTTTATAATATATATTTCTTTGTTCTAAACAACAAATTGTTGTTGTCGTCCGTCCCCAAATCTCCAGATCAAGTTCCTGTACTCACTCTCTCTCTCTCTCTCTCTCTCTCTCTCTCTCTCTCCCTTTTGCTACAAATGGGCGGTCGTTGGGAATTTTTTTAATGGTGGTGGAATCTGTTGACACACACCCAAATTGGGCATTAATCGATATCCGAACTAGTCGATCTTCCACGGATCTTAATCGGTATTGGTATACCGCACGGATCCTGTTATTTCGTCCGAAAAATTGCGACGAAACAACGTTGTCGTGTTATCGATGATCCACTCTCCTCGATAGCGTTTGGGCATTTTTTTGGCACCTTAACTTCATAAATTGCTCGTTGTTTGAAGCACCTTCCGTCCAAATTTGGTTGCAAACAAGAGTTCATCATGAACAAAATAGTATTGTTATTCGTTTCATTACATAAACCAACACATCATCCATCAACAAACACAGCTATTAGGGACCAAATAAAATTTGACGATAGCTGCTTCAGAAGAACAATTTATGAAGTTGAGATGCCAAAATCTAGCAGTGGAAAGTTAGGGCGCCGAAAACGCCCAAGCGATATATTAGTGTAGAAACATGTTTTTAGTAAAGGTGTTATGGTTATAAACGTAGGGGTTATAGGAGGGTAAATTATCATAATGGCACCCTAACTATAGCGCTTGGGGCCTTGGGCATTTTTTCACTGCTCAATTTTGGCATCCAAATTTTATAAATTGCTCATTTGAAGTACTCTTCGTCCAAATTTAGCTGCAAATAAGAGTTCACCATGAACAAAACAGTATTGTTGCTCGTTTCATTACATAAACCAAAACATCACCCACCGACAAACACAACTATTAGGGACCAATTTTTTTTTGACGATAGTTGCTTCAAAAGAGCAATTTATGAAGTTGGGATGTCAAAATCGAGCAGTAGAAAGTTAGGGTGCGCCCAAGCGGTATATAGGTAGTGTATAAACATGTTTTTAGTAAAGAAGGTGTTATGGTTATATAACTTAAAAGGGGTAGGAGGGTAAATTATCGTAGTGGCACCCTAACTATAGCGCTTGGGGCCTTGGGCATTTTTTCACCTAACTTTTCACCGCTTAATTTTGGCATCCAAATTTCATAAATTGCTCCTTTGAAGTACTCTTCGTCCAAGTTTAGTTGCAAATAAGAGTTCACCATGAACAAAACAGTATTGTTATTCGTTTCATTACATAAACCAACATATAAGCCGTCAACAAACACAGCTATTAGGGACCTAAAAATTTGACGAAATGTGCTTCAAAAGAGCAATTTATGAAGTTGGGATGCCAAAACCAACCAGTGGAAAGTTAGGGTGCCGAAAGCGCCCAATCGATATATAGGTAGTGTAGAAACATGTTTTTAGTACAGAAGGTGTTATGGTTATAAACTTAAAAGGGGTTATAGGAGGGTAAATTATCATAGTGGCAGCCTATCAATAGCCCTTTGGACATTTTTGGCATCTTAACTTTTCACTGCTCAATTTTGGTATCCAACTTCATCGATTGCTCCTTGAAGCACCTTCCTCCCAAATTTAGTTGCAAATAAGAGTTCATCATGAACCTAAAAGTATTGTTATTCGTTTTTATTACATAAACCAATACAACACCCATCAATAAACACAACTATTAAGAACAAAAAATTGACGAAAGGTGCTTCAAAAGAGAAATTTATGAAGTTATGGTGCCAAAATCGAGCAGTGGGAAGTTAGGGTGCCAAAACGCTCGAGCGATATATCGGTAGTGTAGAAACATGTTTTTAGTAAAGAATGTGCTATGGTTATAAACTTAAAATTTAAATTCTGCCTTTTCAGCTATCATGTTAGACGACACGTAAACTACCACATAAGGAGGGAAACTTTGGAGGAATAATTTGGAGGGACAAATAGCATTTTTCATATGTTGCATTAGTAGGCTAAATTATCCTAATGGTACCCTAACTATAACGTTCGGACATTTTTGGCAACTTAATTCACTGCTAGATTTTGACACCTTAACTTTATAAATTGCTCTTTTGTAGCACATTTCGTCAATTTTGAAACGCATCTAAGACTACTTCAAAAGAATTATCTAGCCATAAAAGTAGTTAAATTGTATACTTGTACTAGAATAATGTTTTTGAAGTGGTCTCGATGTGCTTCAAAATTTACGAAAGGTATTTCAAAAGATTAATTTATGGAGTTTTGGTGCCAAAATTGAGGAGTGGAAAGTTGGAATCGAGCGCTATAATTGGGATGCCATTAGGATAATCTGACCTGTATTACTACGATATTCCTTGAAGAACATGAGAGACTTAAATGAGAATCAATCCTTATCTAAATATATTACTTTCCAAGAAAAACTTGCTAGTGGTAATATGGATGTAATATGTATATTATTTATTGTTTTCTATGTTTGATATAATATCTATATAATCTTCAGTAAATATGTATGAAAATAACTTGTTAGTGGTACCATACACTTGTGACAAGGTTCAATCTATTTTATCCTTTTTTTTTTCATTTTTCATAATTGGGTAGTTGCTTGACATGCAAAATTAGGAAGGGCGGGTGCAAAGGTAGAAAGACCAAGCAAGTTTTCCGTCACATAACAAAATCAGCCTTGTATCTGTGTCAAGTTGAACACATATTGGACATGAAATAGACACTCCAAAAAAGAAAAAAAAAAGAAAAAAAGAAAAGAAATAGACACTCCAAAAATAACAGTAAGGTTGTATCTAATATTGTCTTGATTTGTGACTAGTGCTGGGAATTCAGCCCCATCGAGTGTGGATGGAGTAGTCTAGAACACCGCCAGATATTCGTCAATCCGGCGATCATGCTGGCCGGATATTCGGGTTTGGGCGTGGTTTATTTAGAGAGCTTTGCTATGCCTACAACCGAATTGCTTACAATTTTCTTACAACCGTCACGTGTCGGACTTCGATTGGAGGAGGGAGGGAAGTGGTGGGGTTGGGTGGAGCCCATGTAGCGGAGGGGAGGAGGGTGAGAGGGGAGGTGGGACCCATGTATAAGGGGTGGAAGGGAGAGGTTGTAAACATTTGGTTGTAGACTTAGCATGATTAGAAATCCTGCGAATTCCAAGATTATATCGGAGAACAATTCCGTGTCTAGGTTTATTGTGGACTAAAGGTTTAGTTTTGGGGATGACTTAGGAGTTAAATCGTCTCCTGATTTAAAATTAGGGTTTCTTAGCCCTTATAAAGAGCAGACAAAGTGGATTGTTCATTAACGCTCTTCTAGGGTTCAAGGAGATCCACCAAATTTTACAAGAGAATCATGCTCCGAATGGCTTACACTTCAAGAAAGAAGAAGGGATACGTTCGGAGTGTCGAGTAATCCGTCGGGAAGGTCGACACCGACATACCGTTGATTCGGTGGGCAACCGCCGGTTGGGGAGAGTTCTAGATGAGGTTGGAGTTTTTGCGATCTCAACGTAATTTTTTGTCACGTCCTAGTACAGAAATATGGAAAACATAGGTATAACATGGACAACTATGCGGTACGGAATAACGGTGTACCCTGATAGAACGGTCACGACTGTAAATATACAAGAGGGTTATATCTAGCATGCATATGTCCTACTAGAAATAATATCCGAATTCGCAAGATAATAAGTATATATAATAGAGAAACATAAACATGGTCACGAAGCCAGTAATATACAAAATGCGATACTAGCAGAGTTGTGTCTAAGATACAGTCACAACAGCTAGCTACAGGCTAGGCTAAAATACAACCATAAAGTCTATGACAAAAATGAGAACATCCTCTTCAAGCCGTTCAATTTGTCGCTCATCGGGAAATTCTCTCACGCTCGTCCGCCGGTGGAGATCATCCGCAAAGTGCTTGCTGGTATGGGGTTTACTGGAGTTATCTCGGTTGGAGTTATCGACAAAAAACATATGCTTATTCGGCCGACACTGGAGGAGGATTTTCTTCGATTGCGCGCCAAGGATTTGTGGGTTAGCGCCCGCTCTCCTATGCGAACCTTATGCGGACCTTCAAGTGGACACCGGACTTTGATCCAAGGGTGGAGTCCCCGCTGGCCGCAGTGTGGGTTTCCTTTCCTGACCTTCCTCACTATTTCTACGAGCAATCAGCAGTTTTTGCTATCGCTAAGTGCATCGGTATCCCGCTCCGGCTGGACAGGGCAACTAAGGCCATAATTCGTCCTAGTAGGGCTCAGGTTTGCGTCGATATGGCAATAAACAAGCCCCCTCCTAGGCAAATTCGGATTTTTCGCCCCAATGAACGCAGCTTTTGGCAAGCCGTAGAATATGAATCCGTTCCGGCCTACTGTTACAGATGCCGACATCAAGTGCATGAAGCTCTAGAGTGCAAAGCGTTCCAGCCCCATGACAGTTCGAATGCTTCCGCTGCTTCGGACCTGGCTGGGGAAAAAGTCGTCGCTCATGAGGTGCAGGACCAGGTCGGGCAGGGGGGCGAGGCAGCTCCTTGTTCTTCTGTCCCCTTGGCGTTTCCCACTCCATCAGATAAAGGTAAGTCCCCTTTGGTTGTGGCGCCTCCTTCTCTGGCTCCCAGTTTCCCTGACATGGTATCAGGTCCTAATAGTGTGCGCCAAGAGGGTGGCCGGGCTCCCCGGCCACATGAGGCGGAGGGAGGCTACGACGTTGTGGACTCGCGTGTGGTGGGAGGCCTGCCACCTAGGCCCTCTGGTATCCACTCCTGATCGGAAGGGGATGGACTAGCGGTCTCCATGTTCGCGCCTTACACCTTCCCGAACCCCGAACCTTCTTCTTCGGTCCCCTACCATCCCTCCTCTCCTCTGGTTGAGGCACTTCCTTCCCCTCTCCTCTGCGTGAGGTACTTCCGCCTGTGATTACATCCTCGTCCGCGTCCCTCCCCAGCAGGAAGGCCCCTTTGGATTCCTCATTGGCTTTCGGGTCTCATAGTAGCTGGACAGATGAGATGGATCTCGCCGCGCTGGAGCCCTCATCTGGAGTGGTCCCCCAAGACATCGTTCTTAACCAAGGCTATTCTTAGGATAGCTTGGCGTGCTCAGCATTGGAGGGAAGCTCCAGTCCGCACAACAGAAGTGATTCCCTTCCCTCTTCGAGATTCGGACGCTCTCGGTCTAACCCGAATATTTCGCTCCTTCCGACAGGGGGATGTGGTGGCGCAGAGGCAACTACTGCCGCTTCTTCTCCAGGGATTCCTGGGTCTGATAGTGCTACAACACGAATTTCTTGGCTTGGAGTCCTCGGTAGTTCGCTAGGTTCCAGCTGGGCAGACGAGTCAACATCCGCTGAGGAGGAGCTTCCTCGGGTACTAGATGCGCCTTTGACCGACCAATCGAAGGGCATCCAGGAGGAGGGTGTTGGTGCAGGGAGCAGCACACAGTCGTTGTTTTCTGTGTCGAGGGATGGTGCAGAGGGTAGTGTTACGCCGCAGGTCAACAGTTTTACCTCGACTTTGAGGGGTTGGATCCGTCCGCCTGAGCTGTCATCAATACCTCCGCTCTGGTGGGGACAACATGTCTCCTTCCTCCCGAGCTATCATCAGATCCCACCTCTTGGCAGATCGCGGATTAGATGTCTCCCCTCCTAGCGCGGAGACTCAACTGAAGCTATCCGAGAAGCAGGAAGTGAATGTCGCGAAGTACAGGAGGGCTAAGAACTATCACCGAGTCGTTCTTCAGCAACTCATGATTCTTAGGCCTTCTTGCCGATCCAAATCAGTCAAACATAGGTCCTAGGTTACTTCGTTAGCTTGTTTCTTTCCTCTGTTGGGCGTACTAGGTTACTGGTCGTTAGTTTGTTTCTTTCCACTGTCGGGCGTACTGGTACGCCGTTTTGCTGGCCTTTAGGGTATTGTAACTCGTATACTTTCATTCAATAAAATGTTTTTTAGTTAAAAAAACAAGAAAACAAAAAACAAAAAGGGGTCACCCCCAAAAAGTCGGGATCAACACTGGACTGGGCTGCTCAAGCCCATGAAGTACGGGCTCGGGCCGGACTCGGGCCGATTTTTCTTTGGCCCTAAAGAAATTTTGGGACGGGTCGGGCTGGGCTTAGTTATTATTTATGAAGTCCAAGCCCGCCCACAAGTTTCGGGCTTTTCGGGTCAAGTCGGATCGGGCCGGGCTTGTTCTATAAAAATTGATAATTTGTATGTTTTACTCTTTCAAAATACAAAATAAATACCCTTTTAAAAGATTTAGCACCGATCGATAATTTGTGCTTGCTTATTTGACCGATACCTACTAATCCTAAACAAAACCAAAGGTTTACTGCTTACCTTCAAAATAGCTGCTGCTTGGTGCTTACCTTCAAAATTTTTTTGTTCACACTGTTGGACATGGAATGTGTCGTTAGTGAGGAGGTGGCAGCAATAAATGTTTCTTTGCAGGCAAAGGGGGATTAGATTGTGTAGCCATTCCATTCTATGGAATGAAATGTAAGTTTACATCTCTTGTCAATTCAATACATGGCATGAATGAGAGGTGTGAGAAGAGAGAGAGTGTTAACTGGGACATGCAATGATACATGGTGAAAAGATCAGTGGAGGGTTAAATAGGGAGATTACCTTTAATTCAAAGCAGCAACAATGGCTGTCAGGGATCAATATCATTTGGCCTTGGGCCGTACTCGGGTAGACGCATAGTCCAAGCTTGTATTGGTTGAGTCTCGGGCCGGACTCGGACGGACGGATGCATAGCCGAAGCCCGGCCCTATACTAATATGGACCAGGTCGGGCTACCCTAATGATCGGGCTCTATCGGGCTTTGGCCTATAGGGCCGGACGGACTTTTCGAATGCCCATGAACTTCGGGCCAAACGATGATCCCTACCAAAAAATCTCAGTAATAGTTATGTTATAGGGGTATTTTGGTCATTTCACGAAATGACCAAAGTACCTTTCATTAACAGTCAAAACCGGATATAAATTAGGCGTATTTTGGTAAAAATATCTCGCTTTGTATTAATATGACTGTTGGGAGGTTTTCTACCAAAATACTCCTCCCAACATTTTAATAACCGGTATATTAAGTGGGTATTCTGGTAAATTATCCTAATATTAACTTCTGTGGGTCCCGGAGGGCTGAAATATGTTTTCGATCTGGCCTGGACCGAACACGGACCGAGCTTTGTCCGGGTCACTGAGCAGGCTAGTACGGCCCTGGTTGAGCCGGTCGGGGAGGGGGTCTGGGCTAACTCGTTTCGGACCGGACTTTCGACCGGACTCGTCCGGTTGGACTTTTGGACCGCGCAGCATAACCCAGCCCAAAACCGGAGTTAATATGGGCCGGGTCCGGTTGGCCCAGGCGGGCCACCCAGTTTTCTTATTAATCAGTCCGAACGTCAGAGGAACAATAGAAAGCTTTCCTTTCCTTCCTAACCTAATGAAGAAGAGGACGAGATCAGTCAAAAAAGAATTCTCCTCCGGTTTGTTACAATTTTTTTAAATATATTTATTTGTTTTAAGCAACAAATTGTTGTTGTTTTTGTTGTTGTTGTTGACGTGATTTTGTTTGTTGGGGGTTTTGTTTCAGAGGAGAAATTGGAGGAGTCGAAGTCGTCCGTCCCCAAATCTCTAGATCGAGGAGTTCCTGTAAGTTTGTAACTAATCTCTCCCTCTCTCCCTTTTGGTACAAATGGATGGTGGTTGGAATTTTTTTAATAGTGGTAGAATCTATCGACACACACCCAAATTGGGCATTAATCGATGTCCGAACTAGTCGATCTTGCGCGGATCTTAATCGGTGTTGGCATACCGCACGGATCCTGTTATTTTGCCCGAAAAATTGCGACGAAACAACGTTGTCGTGTTATCGTTGATCCACTCTCCTCGATAGCGTTTGGGCATTTTTTTGCACCTTAACTTCATAAATTGCTCGTTGTTTGAAGCACCTTCCGTCCAAATTTGGTTGCAAACAAGAGTTCATCATGAACAAAACAATATTGTTATTCGTTTCATTACATAAACCAACACATCATCCATCAACAAACACATCTATTAGGGACCAATAAAATTTGACGATAGCTGCTTCAGAAGAACAATTTATGAAGTTGAGATGCCAAAATCTAGCAGTGGAAAGTTAGGGCGCCGAAACGCCCAAGCGATATATTAGTGTAGAAACATGTTTCTAGTAAAGGTGTTATGGTTATAAACTTAGGGGTTATAGGAGAGTAAATTATCATAATGGCACCCTAACTATAGCGCTTGGGGCTTTGGGCATTTTTTCACCGTAACTTTTTACTGCTCAATTTTGGCATCCAAATTTCATAAATTGCTCCTTTGAAGTACTCTTTGTCCAAATTTAGTTGCAAATAAGAGTTCATCTTGAACAAAACAATATTGTTATTCGTTTCATTACATAAACCAACACAGCACCCATCAACAAACACAACTATCAGGGACCAAAAAAATTGACGATAGTTGATTCAAAAGAAAAATTTATGAAGTTGGGATGCCAAAATCGAGCAATAGAAAGTTACGGGGCCGAAAATGCCCAAGCGAGATATAGGTAGTGTAGAAACATGTTTTTAGTAAAGAAGGTGTTACGGTTATAAACTTAAAAGGGGTTATAGGAGGGTAAATCATCATAGTGGCACCCTCACAATAGCGCTTTGGACATTTTTGGCACCTTAAGTTTTTACTGCTCAATTTTGATACCCAACTTCATCGATTGCTCCTTTGAAGCACCTTCCGCCCAAATTTAGTTGCAAATAAGAGTTCATCATGAACTAAACAATATTGTTATTCGTTTTATTACATAAACCAATATAACACCCATCAACAAACACAACTATTAAGACCAAAAAAAAAACGAAATGTGCTTCAAAAAAGCAATTTATGAAGTCATGATGCCAAAATCGAGCAGTGGAAAGTTAGGGTGCCAAAAACGCCCAAGCGATATATCGGTAGTGTAGAAACATATTTCTAGTAAAGAATGTGCTATGCTTATAAACTTAAAAGGGGTTATAGAAAGGTAAATTATCCTAGTGGCACCCTAACTATAGCACTTGCGGCCTTGGGCATTTTTTCCACCTTAACTTTTCACTGCTCAATTTTGGCATCCAAATTTCATAAATTGCTCTTTTGAAGCACCTACCGTCCAAATTTAGTTGCAAATAAGAGTTCATCATGAACAAAACAGTATTGTTATTCGTTCCATTACATAAACCAACACATCACCCATAAACAAACACAACTATCAGAGACCAAAAGAAATTGACGATGGATGCTTCACATGAGCAATTTATGAGGTTGGAATGCCAATCGAGCAGTAGAAAGTTAGGGTGCCAAAAATGCGCAAGCGATATATAGGCAGCGTAGAAACATGTTTTAGTAAAGGAGATGTTATGGTAATAAACTTATAAGGGGTTATAGGAGTTCCTTCACAATTTAATTATGGGAAAATGTTCACAATTTGCTAATGGTTATGTTTAATGACTATGGCCGCTGTAACTTTTATATATATTGGGATATTGAATTACAAGGGAACTAAAACTTCTTTTCTTCATGTTTTATGGACATTGATCTTAAAAGGAAAATAACATCTTACAAAATTGGGACTGCACACCCACAAAAGTCGACACATGAATAACATACATCTAAAAGTACATGGGAATATGACATTAATATCGTAAAAAAATATAATATATTGTCTAATTATATGCCATCGCCATCATCCAACCGTTCTTCCTTCTCCCATTAGAATGTGGTTGGGGAGCATAAGAAATCTCCATACAAGACTTGACAAAGTTCTATGATTAGTTGTCGACCTGACGTAAACCCTCTATGTTAATACCAAATTCCTAGCCAAGGTAGTTCGGGTATGAGAGGGTCATGTCATAAAACCTAGGTGGCCAGTTGACAAGTAAGAAGACCTACCTTTTGGATTGCAGTTTGAGCTCATGCAAACCAACGAGCACCCTCGAAGTTCCCCTAGACAATACAAGGTCTATACGTAGAGGTATGACGACAATTTTTTATTATAGGAAATGCAATCATCACTATGACACATTACGCATAAGAGTGAATGAATGACAATCCAAACGCCTAATTATATGTCATATTTATGAAATATTTAGACATCACTTGATATTGTCATCTATTTTCTTTCTGCTAGTCACGATCCTTTCTATATGTTTCTCTTTATTGGTGGGTCCAGACAAAAAGGGGTGTGTGTGTGTAAGTAAAAACTCGTCTAAGAAAGAGGATAGGACTATAGTCTTCACAACTTTTTCGACTTTTGATGCAAATTTTTATTGTTAACACTGTATTCCATTTTCTCCCAATTTGCATGTATTATCCATTAGTCGGTTGTGTATGATAGCTTTTATGTTCTTTCATAATCTTGTTAATTATGAACAAAAAAAAACTACACATATATGGAAAACAATAATAAATGTGGTAGTACTACATCTAATGATTTGTTGTCAACATGCTAAGGTACATGTCAAGAAGTGGCTGGATTGTTTACAGTTCAATCTTTGTTGATAACATTCTTAACTCTTTTCTTGATGAACATTTTTTTTAACATTGGCGCTAATGTCTTTTTCTTGTGCTGTTTAAAGGTTATTGTTGAAAGATCCTCACGGTGCGATCTTCCTGAAATTGAGGAGAAAAAGTAAGTCTCTAATTTCAGATTTTGGCTTGGCTTGGCTTGGCTTGGGATGAAATATTGTAGTCTTTGTATTCCTTGTTTTGAGTTGTTTTGAGAATGAGGATTATCATTGGTAACTTTCTCACTTAATAAATTAGAGTTTACAATTTGCAAAGTTAATTGTCCAGTGTCAAACGTTGCACGAAACATGTATCCGAGTATCAATATCTATTTTCCTAGCGCCAGTAAGGACTTTGTGTCTGTTATAGCAGTATCACCACTAATTCAATAATAGGATGAGAAAGATTTCTGCAAGCCAGGAACCACGAGCAACGTTGTCCTAAATGCAAAACTGATGCGCAAATATGGCATAAAGCCTCATATCAAGCTGCTTTCAGTGTGCCTGTAGTGCGTAGGCGCTTGCCTTTTAGGCTATTAAGACCAAGGTTCGAAGTATCGGTATCGGAATCGGTATCGGACCATTCCTATGGGTATGGGGTCGCACTATCAGAGGTTTCGGATCGGAGTATCAGTTCTTTTGGTATCGGAAAGCAAATAATTATTAATAAATTATTAGCATTTTAGAAAATATATTTGATACCTTTAGGCATAATTTTAATATTTTCAGTGTTGTTTCTTAGTAGTTTTGAAATTGAAAAAATAGTAGTCACCCTTACTGATTGATTTACATACGATAGATAAGTTTTCTTCTTTACATGCTTTTATAACCAAGGTTCACAGTATCGGTATCGGAATCGGTATCGAACTATTTCTATGAGTATTGGTATCGGCGGTTTCGGATCGGACTATCGGATTTTTTGGTATCGGAAAACAAATAATTATTAATAAATTATTTACATTTAAAAACATATATTTTATACATTTAGGCATAATTTAAGTATTTTTAGTGTTATTTCTTAGTAATTTTGAAATTAAATGAAATAATAGTCAACCTTACCGATTGGTTTACATATAATAGGTTGATTTTCTTCTTTTACATGCTTTTACAACCTTATTATGCGTTGAACCCTTGCTGATTTGTCTTTTTCGTTTAATTTTCTTTGTCGAGTTGACCGAAAAAGAGACCTCCAATGTCGGTATCGGTCAGTATCGGGTATCGGTCGGTATCGGATCGGGACATGCCAAATCGTATCGGTATCAGCCGTATCGGATCGGTATCGACCGATACTTTAAACCATGAATTATAACCTTTCTATGCTTCTACGCCCTTGTTGATTGGTCTTTTTTCCTTCAATTTTCTTTGCCGAATTGACCGAAAAAGAGACCCGCAATGTCGGTTTCGGTCAGTATCGGGTATCGGTCGGTATCGATCGGGACATGCCAAACTGTATCGGTATCGGCCGTATCGGATCGGTATCGGTCGGTACTGTGAACGATGATTAAGACTTAAATCTGCAACCGAGTAAAATGACTTCTGAAATGGGGAAAGTTTTTTAATGAGCTGTTATGAATTCTTGAATTATATTTTACGAGTGTGCAAACTTCTCAAATTATGCTTTTCGAGGAGCTGTTACTACTTCTCAAATTCTGTTTTTTTACATTTTAGATTCTGCTTTTCAGTGACCTGTCGCAATTTTTTATGATTTCTTGAATTCTGTTTTTTAATCAGTAGTTATGAGTTTCTGCAGCTGTTCACCTTTTTTTCCCCTCCTCTCATTATGTACTGCAGTTGGCTCTGTTAAGCATATCAGAACCTGCTGCTGGTTGCTGTTCTGCAGCAACCTCCAGCACAAGCAAAAGAGGAGAAAGGAAATAAGGAGAGGAAACATAAAACTAAAAAAGAGGATGGAAAGGAAAGTTCAGTATAAGAAAATGATATTAGGCTAACCCGTCACAGGTTGTGCAGGTAAGGATTGGGTTCGGATTGGATTTATTCAAAAACAACCAGAAGCTGTAGGTGTAAGTTTTGCCCCATTCTGAATATAACCCTATAAGGACAGTAGAACTCAAACCTTCTTTTACCAGGTTTGAAAAATATGATTTGGGTTAGGTTTCGGGTGTACATTTACCCGATTTGTTTCCTCATTCTTGTGGAAGTGGCTGAAAATTTTGGAGAAGATATGATAATACATGCTATCATTTCTACGGAAGATTGTATCTGGCCTGAACCAAAGCCAAATTCTCAAGTACCTAGAAAACTGAATCCAGCTTAAAATTAAGTTCGTTCCATATTTAACATCTTAATCCATCGCAAATATTATTTGCGTTCTGTTTTTAATATCCAAACCCAATTATTTAGCAAAAGTTGAGATCATAGTTTGCAGTATCGGGTATCGGCAGATGCCGATGCCGATACAGTTTGGCATGTCCCGATCCGATACCGATTGCCCACCGATATTGACCAATACCGACGTTGGAGGTCTCTTTCCCAAGTCAATTCAGTAAAGAAAATTGAATAAAAAAGACCAATAGCAAGGATGTAAAAGCATAATAAGGTTATAAAAACATGTAAGTGAAGAAGATTTGTTTCTCGCAGTTAAAACCAATCAATAAGGGTAACTATTATTTCATTCAAATTCAACACTATCAAGAAACACCACATAAAATACTTAAAATTATGCCTAGATGTATAAAATATTTTTTCTAATTTGTTAATAGTTATTTGCTTTCCGTTACCAAAAAATCCAATACTCCGGTCCGAAATTGCCAATAGTGCCAATACCGATCCTCACAGGAACAGTCTGATACCGATACTACAAACCTTGGTTGAGATCGGCTAGACAGGCTTAGTCACTGGTAGATAGGGACTGCTGCTGTAGTGAGGACAGGGATGGGATGAGGGCAAAAACAGCCAAATCCTTAAAGGATAAAACCCCTCAATCAAGTTCTTATATGTGAAGAAAACTGAAATTTGTTTAAGTTACCTCTATTTAACATAAGTTACACCCTTTTCTTTTATAAAATGATACACAATATAAACGTGGGACTATCATTTCTGCTAGTAGAAAAACACGTAGCGACTGCTGCAATCTAGGCGCCTATGCAGACTATTTATAAAACACTGCTTGACATCAGTATCTTATGGTCAATGTAGTTTGGTAGAGTGTATATATATATATATATATATATATATATATATATATATATATAATATAGAAAAAGATGTCGAAGAGCTCGGTTCCCTCTCCTAGGGTTTTCTCGGCGGCGACTTCGCCTCCCCCCCGACCCCTCGACCCGCTCGCGGGGAGGGAGGCTCGACGGCTTGGAGGGACGGGGGGAGGTCGGCCTCTCCTGCCCGGAGGAGGATCGGGCGGCGGCAAGCAAGGGATTCCCCCAAACAAGGGGGGTCGGGCGGCGGAAGTGGGACCCTCCCAGGCGTGGGAGGGTCGGGCGGGGGCAGCGGAAGCGGGACAGGTCCAGGCGGCAACAAATCGGGCAGCGGCGGAGTGTCCCCCCCGGAGGGGGGGGGGTCGGGTGGCGGCGGTGTCACCCCCCCAGGCGGGGAGGGGTCGGGCAGCGGTAAGGAGGCTTTGGGCGGCTGTAGTGGGACCCTCCCGGGCGGGGGTGGGGGGTCGGGCGGCATGGGAGGATTGGGGGCTTCGGCTACCGTATTCGAGTTCGGGTCCGGGGTGGACAACTCTAGAGAGGCGGGCTGGCAGACGGTGACGAGACGTCGGACTGGCGGGAGACGAGGGGCCCAAACTCAAGTATCGGGGCGGACGGGGCCAGGGAATTATGGGACTCGATCTTCAACAGGCACGGTTGATCCCCGTCGTCGTGGGGGAGGTACGGTGCGCACTGTACCAGGGTGGAGGCCAAAGGCGACGGCAAGTAGAGAAGGCTAAGGGCATTGCCGTTGCTGATGGCAGGAAAGGCCCGGGTCCTGCGAACCCTACGACCAGGGCACACACTGAGGAGCGGCGGCCCCGGTCATGGAAGGAGGTTTGCACGCCGGTGGCGACGAAAAGCCCATTGTCGATGGAATTTGTCACACCGATGTCTGTTGGAGGAGGGCTACGGGCGTATTTCCCCGCAGAGGAAATAGCGGTGGTTTCAGAATTCTAGAAGAACACTCTGGTGTTGTATGTGTTAGGGAACAAACCATTCTATGGCCAAATCCGAGGTTATGCGGAGCGAGTCTGGAGACCCAAAGGTAGCATGGAATTCTTCTCCAGGGAGAATGGGTTCTACTATGTCAAATTTGGTCTAGCGGAGGATGTGACCAGGATTCTGCAGGGAGGGCCTTGGTCATTTGATGTGAGACTCATTATACTGAAGGAGTGGACGCCGGAGCTAAGATGTGAGAAGGAGGTGCTGAACGCTATTCCCATCTGGATTCGATTTCCAGAGTTTCCTGTGAAGTATTGGAGTATTCCGCTTCTCATGAGACTGGCCAGCCTCGTGGGGAAGCCGATCAAGGCAGACGAGGCCACTGCTTTCCGTACCAGACTTATGTATGCCAGGGTCTTCGTGGAGATCAAGGCGGGCTCGGATCTTCCGAGCATGCTTGAGTATCAGGTCCCGTCTGGGGAGGTTCTGACACATTCGGTGGAGTATGACTGGGTTCCACCCATGTGTTCATACTACAAGTGTTTTGGGCACTCTACCGGTGCATGCAAACACAAGGGGAAGGAGGCCGCCAGGCCACCGACGGTTCAGACGGAGGCTACCGGGATGGAGCAAGCTCCCAGTCACTTACCTGGAGAGTCGTCGCCAGATAGACATATGGAGGAGGACACAGTGATGGAGGTAGAGAGGAGGCTGGAGTCAGGATCACCGCAGAGACATGAGATGGAGTCAGGATCACCGCAGAGACATGAGAGCACGCAGGGCGCTCTCGTCCCTTTCAGGCCACAGAGGACCATGGTTACTAGGGGTATGAGCGCGGCTGAGAGTGGTCAGATGGTGATGGAGGCCTCCCCGGCGATTATGGTTTACAGCAGCAGGAAAAGGCATGCTCCGGCCACGCGGGAGGATATCCCCCAGGCGCGGGATCTGGAAGACCAGACGGAAGCCAATCCTGACTGGACACTTACTCTTAGCAGGATTCAGGCGCATCTTGCTCCTTCCTCCATGGTGGATGCAGTCATTGATCAGGCGGATGAGACACTTCCCTCGAGTGTCGATCCAGACGAATTCCAGGGGGACGCCTCACTTATTAATTAAATATCGGTCCTAGCATGGAACATTAGGGGGGTGTTCCATTGGACGATGGAGGGAGATTGGAGGGGTTCTGAGGAGAGAGTCGTGTGACATTGCTATCTTGTTGGAGACGAAGATTAGAGGGGCCGTCATGCTCTCGCGTAGGACTCCGGCAAACTGGGATCACATCCACAACCTGGATCTTTGCGATATGGCAAGGATCTGGGTTAGGTGGAACCGAGGTAGCTGGGAGGGGGTGCAGATCCATAAATCAGAACAACTCATTGGCATTACTTTCGAGAACAAAGGTGGGTTCCGATTCATCCTGGGTGCTGTATATGGGCACAATGACCGGAGACTCCGGGAGGCTTTGTGGGAGGACATTGTGCATCTGGGTCTTATGGCGGACAACATGCATCTCCCTCTGCTCATCATGGGGGACTTCAATGCTATGCTGCTTCGTCAAGAGAAGGTGGGAGGTCGTCCTGTTCCGGACTCGATCTTATATAACTTCCAGAGGTGTCTGCTTATGTCAGGGATGCGGGGGCTGGAGCGAGCTTGACATGTTTGGACCTGGCACAACAAGGCTACACATAATCGGATTGCGTCAGTTGGATCGGGCCTTGGGCAATAGTGAGTGGTTCAGGTGCTTTTCGAACTCAGTGGCGGAAGGTCTTGCGGCGGGGTACTAGCGACCATTCTCCTATCCGGGTTGGCCTCTGTGAGAGACCCACTTTGAGGGCGAGGCCGTTTCGGTATAACAACAGTTGGTATCTGTCGGCTGGATATGAGGAGGTGGTTACGGGAGAGATACAACACTTCCGGGATGGCACGGCTCAGTTCAGCATGGTTCACAAACTCAAGCAGCTCAAGCGTGCTCTCAGGGGTTGGGTGAAGACGAGACCGCGGACTTCTTTGGCGGATAAGGAAGCCGAGCTTCGGGACACTCAGTTGGCTCTCCAAGCTGACATTCTGAACGGGGAGCTGGCGGCTAAGGAGAAGATCCTGATTGAGGAGGTCAGCATCATGAGATTGCAGGAGGAGATTAGTGCGACACAGAGGGCTAAATGTACCTGGCTCAAAGATGGAGACCGCTGCACCAAATTCTTCTACGATGTGATCCGCACCCGTCAGCATCGGAACAGCATTTCCAGACTTCTGAATGCAGAGGGACGTCTTGTAGGGGACCCGGTGGAGATTCAGGAGGAGGCCGTCAGATTTTACACTGACTTATATCAGCAGACGGATTGCACTAGCACGTTTCCAGCCCTTGTCACGAAGAGACTGGTGTCCCTCCATGGGAACAGCCTGCTTTTGGCACCTGTGAGGATGGAGGAGGTGGAAGACATTGTGATGAAGGCTAATCCCAACAAAGCTCCCGGGCCTGATGGCTTCTCTTCAGGGTTCTTTAAGCGACACTGGGGTGTGCTTAAGGCCCCTGTTCTGGCGGCGGTACAGGAGTTCTTTGCGGAGGGCAGGCTTCTGAAGGAGATGAACCACACCTTCTTGACGCTGGTTCCTAAGAAGGAGGGAGCGACCTCACTTGCAGATTTTCGGCCCATTGCTTGCTGTAATTTTCTTTATAAGATTATCACTCATCTTATGTGCAGGCATATAGAGGGGATTATGCAGGAATTGGTGTCCCAGAATCAAGCAGCGTTCATCAAGGGCCGGTCGATAGCGAAGCACAGCCTGCTAGCTCATGAGATGGTGAGGGAGTTCAGCAAACCTGGGGGGATGAAGGCTTGTGTGAAGCTTGACCTCCGGAAAGCTTATGATACGGTCAACCGGGACTTCCTGTGTCACTTGATGCTTGCCATGGGGTTCGACGAGAGGTGGGTGCGAGGGTGAGGGAGTGTATTTGCTCCCCTACTTTCTCAGTCCTCATCCAGGGCAGGCCGCATGGCTACTTCAGGAGCAACAGGGGGTTGAGGCAGGGTGACCCCCTCTTCCCGTATTTATTTATCTTGGTGATGGAGTACTTTACATGCATGATGGATACGGCGGTGCATAGCAAGAGGATCGTCCCCCTTTTCCGGTTGGTGAGTCCGGTTATCTCCCATTTGATCTATGCTGACGACTTATTGGTGCTACTCCAGCCTTCCATGCGGGGAATGAGAGCGCTCTCTGACATTATGGAGGAGTTCGGGCGGCTATCTGGGCTCCAGTTAAACAGGAAGAAAAGCAGAGTCTACTTCAGCTCCCGGTGTACATAGCAGGAGGAGAGAGCCTTCGCCTTGGGAGTGGACAGAGGCGAGCTCCCAGTGAAATACCTGGGGGTCCCGCTGACGGTCAATATGCCAGAGAGCAGGATTGTCACAGCTTGGTGGATTTTGCTCAGAGGAGAGTGGAAGGCTGGCAAGCTGCGGGTCTATCATTTGGCGGACGGATTGAGTTGGTGCGTTCGGTTATTGCGGGCATCACGATGTCCTGGCTCCAGTCTATCCAGATCCCTACGGCTACTATTCGAAAAGTGGAGGCCATCTGTTGACTTCATCTGGAGGGGAGGGATGCATGCGATCTCCTGGGACCAGCTATGTCGGCCTCGGGAGGAAGGAGTGGGGTTGAGGCCTCTTCATGCGGTCAGGAAGGCAGCTTGTGTGAAGATGGCCTGGAGATTCATCAAGGGGGGGTCGCTCTGGGCGGAATGGATGGCGAACAGATACTTACGGAGGACTAACTTCTGGACCTGCAGGATAGACAACAATTTCTCGGTCACGTTTAAGGCCATTTTGAGGTGTCGACCGGTGCTTTAGACCGCTATCTGCTGGAACATGAAAGATGGGACGACTACCGATCTGGCTAGACCCTTGGTTGGGTTCCAGATCCTTGCTCGAGATATTGGGAGGTCAGCTGGACAGAGAAGCGGGCAGGGGGCTCACATGCAGTCGGATCATCAGAGATGGAGTTTGGAGGCCATAAGGATATCCATATACTGCTCAGCTTGCCGAGGAGATTCGCCTTATTACTATTGACGCTAGCCAGCATGGGGATTCCTGGAGCTGGGCCGGGCCAGGTACGGGGGGCGGGTCAGGTCTATTCTGCTTTCGTAGCTGCTACGACTTGGTTCGGACCCACCACGACCGGGCTGAGGAGGTGGACTTCATTTGGGGCAAGGGGGTTGCCCGAAAAATGCAACTATGTGTATACCGACTTCTACGGGGTAGACTGATGACGAGAGACAGACTCCTCAGGTTTGGGATGCAGATCCCGGATGCCAAATGTGTGCTATGTAATGGGGAGGACGAATCTATGGGGCATCTCTTCTTTGTATGCCCGGTGACCTGGCACATTTGGTGCGCGCAGCTGAGAGGGGTTGGGGTGGATAGAGAAATTCGGAGCATTCTCAGCTGGATCCGAGATCACAGAGGCCGGGATCCGGGGTGGACCAGAAGAGCCAGAGTTTGTCTCGCCGCGTCCGTTTGGCACATCTGGAAGGAGCGGAACAGACGTATTTTCGAGGGCTCGACTACCCCCCTATTGGAATTCTACATAACATAGAATTCGATGTATCAGTAATGGCCCCATAATATTATAATTTGGGGCATGGGAAGTTGTGATATTTATGTATTGTAATATCTTTTCCGCTATATGCGAGGAATAAATTCACCCTTATTCAAAAATATATATATATATATATAGTTTGTAGTGAAAATATATATATATATATATATATATATATATATATATATATATATATATATATATATAGTTTGTAGTGAAATTGATGCCAACCTATCATTCTATCTCGAGATTATGTGCTGATATGCTGAGGTAAATCAGTGGAGATGGTACATTGCAAATATCCATTAGCATCCTTTTATATTGTTCTGTATATCATTTGTAATGGCAAGAAACATTAAAATAAATCTTTCATTGAAGTTGGTCAGCAATTAAAGGTTCCTTGGTTGTTGTAGTTGTTGCTGTAGTGCAACAACCAACAAGTGGCTGTTTGGTATTGTGAAACTCACCCTGAAGTGTGCACCAGGGGTGGAAGTGCACACCTATATGCGACTTCATTTGTTTCAATCAATGCCGAAGTGGAGACATGAACTGGAGGCATTATTGCCTTGCAGTTCCTGTTGGGCGTAAGTAGGGTGCAAAAGCAAGACACTCCACATCCCTTTCTTTGGCGGATGTGTGCGGAAGTGGCTGCTTGATATTTTTTCTAATTAAAGGTTAATATAGAGTGTTAATTATTTATAAGTTAAATACTTAGTAATAGTACTTAATTATCAATTTAGTAAATATTAATTTCTAATAAGTTACATAGTTTAGTTAGGAAGCACAAACACCATTTGGGCCGTGTCGTCAGACGCATACCGTAAATGTATCCGACACGCCATAGATACTCCAAATTATAGTGAATACATGTCAAAACATTGATGTGTTCGTATTGTCGTGTCCTATCCTTGTTCGTGCAACATAGGTGCCAACTACTTTATAATGCTAGTTAATGTTAAACAATTAAAATACTTAATAATTCAAATAAATAACCAATAAATATACAATACTAATATTATTTGATACACTATAATTAGTTAATACTTAATTACTTTTTGTTATTGTTAATAATGCACAATAGTTAATTCTTTAAGAATGCACAATACTAATAAGAACCTAAATATTCTTTGGTGATATATATTGTTAATATTTAAATTAAAAAAAACAATTATTATTAATTATTACCAATTTAGTTCTATGATTAATTATTTTTTTTGCTTTTGTTATTGTTATAATGCACATTTTCGCTTTCCCATCTCCTTCATATATTAACATTCAAACACGGAAGTGTGATTTGCTCACTTCCAAAGTACAAAATATCATGTATCCAAACACTAAGGTTGTGTTTGATTGGGCTTTTCTTTTATGGAAAACATTTCCATCACGAATTTTCCACCAATTGTAGTGTTTGATAGCTTATATTTTCCATGGAATTATTTTCCAAAAAACTACCATTTTCCATATTTTCTTCTAAAATGGTGGAAAATGAAACATGCCCAACCCGTAGGAAAATATCATTTTCCATAGAAAATAACTATTTCCGTTGAAAATAATGACGATTAAATACCCAAATTAAGTTTTCCATGGAACTTTTTTCCTAGGAAAATAATTCCATGGAATTAATTTCTTTTCCACATATTTTCCACCTTGCAATCAAACACAACCCTAAAAGTAGTTCCAACAGAGAAGAAGTAGGATGAAACTCAAAAGCATACGCATTTCACTTTCAGTAGACAAGAAGTCACTTTCACGCTTCCAAGTGCACTGAAGACTTGCTAAACTTACGACACCTACCGATGAACTGCATTCATTTAGTCGCATGCAATGGTAGTGCAGCTAAAATGGGCAGGATTAGGTAGTGACACAATGGTAAGGGTCAGCAGATAATTAATTAGACCATTGGGCTGATGTGGTATAAGAAGACAAGTGTCCATAGTAAATGATAAGTTTAAAGAAGCTGTCAAGTGCCAACTACTAGTAGCCTGCAAATAAAGTTGCAGTCATGTTTATCGCAACTTTTCAAGCTCTCTAGCACAAGTTGCAGATTGCTTCCCATCCACGTTGCAAACACCCATTGGGGTTGTGGAATAGCTAGAATTCGAGAGGCTACAGTGTAATCTTTTGGAAATCATAGGAAATGCCAAATTTGGAATATATTAGCAACTCTTTTCTCCTTTTGTGAAGTAAGGGTTGTAAATGATAAGTTTAAAGAAGCTGTCAAGTGCCTACTACTAGTAGCCTGCAAATAAAGTTGCAGTCATGTTTATCGCAACTTTTCAAGCTCTCTAGCACAGTTGCAGATTGCTTTCAGTCTACGATACAAAAACCCATTGGGGGTATTGAATAGCTAGAATTGGAGAGGCTACAGTGTAATCGTTTGGAAATCTTAGGAAATGCCAAATTTGGAATATATTAGCAACTCTTTTCTCCTTTTGTGAAGTAAGGGTTGTAATGTTTGTGTCAGTTATGTAGACTCTTAAGTGCATCTGCATGTCATGTAATCATAATTTCCAACAAATGAAATTGGAGAATTTTCTCAAAGATAACCAGAAATAAATAGTTTTCGACCTTAATTAGAAATCTTACTAAACTAGGATAATTCTTCTTTTACAACTCCCAGTTTATGTTGTTTGTTTGAATTAAATTTGTTAATTGAAAGAGAACAGTAATGTTCGAAAATACATAGTCGGAACATCAATTAGGATATACTTGTCAAGAGATTTATCAGAGATTCTATCACCAGACAAAGCTTTAGCAATTTCTTGTGCCTTTGCAGAACTACTTGCTAAGGAGGAGTTAACTTCCAGAGCCATTTATGAACTTTACAATAATAGAAGTTGGCATCTCTGCATGTATCATGTTCAGAATGCTTCACTCTTAATATGTTTGTTTTTTGAATCAAGTTTTGATTGTGGAAAGAGATTATATGACTTCCAATATCAATGAATTTGAACCAGGAGGTTTTAGGTTTCAACCGTAACAGTTTTTGGGCAAGCATGTTGCTCTTGCACCTCACCAGGCTCCATGAAAAGTTTTCATTTACTTGCTTACTACTTTATTAGTAACTGATGTTTGGTTATTGTTTTGTTGTTTGTTGTTGCTTGATTTAACAGATTGAGCCAACCACTAGTTACATGTTGCTATTGTCATTTTAATTGTGCACATAATAGTTGCTTGATGTTTGAACATCTTGTTTGAATTTTATAAATTTATTATGGTTCTAGACTCTCTTGTTTAGTTTCTTGAGTATTTTTTTGGCATTTTAGTTGTTATTTATTAAAAATTAGGAATACTGCCCCCTAGAGCACACCTCCATCTCTCTTAGGATCTGTTTGGTTCATGGATTTGACGAATTTGATGAATTTCTGTTATGATGTTTGGTTCAAGAATTTGAGGGGACATGGCAGAAATGGCTGTTTGGTTCATGGATTCTTGAGAAATCAAGAATTTTATGGATTTTGTTGGTAGGACCTGTCCTAAAGAATCCACGGGTTCCATAAATGATTTTTTTTGGTTCCAGTATTCGGTTGGTTGCATTTGTGGACAAGAGTCTCTACATGTTAGAGAGAGAAAATTGGTGAGACTCCTTGTTTCTCACCAAACTCCCTAGTTCCAAGTGACGAGCGAAGTAAAATTGGAAGGAGAGCCACAACTTTTTAAGGGGAGAAGAACTGCACCTTTGAGTCGTCTCCCGAAGTTTCTGAACCAAACATCAAAATTTGGTAGGACTTGACTGAAAAAAAAATCATCACTTGAAACAAAGAGTTCCATGAGAAACAAAGGGTCCTATCAATTCTCTCTAACATGTGGCAATTTTTGTTTACAAATTAAAACAACCAGACACTTGAAACAAATGGAATTAATGGATTCCTTTGACGTTCCTACCAACAATTCTTGGTTTCTCACAAATCCATGAACCAAACAAGCCCATAGGATGCTATTTAAGGGTATTCATTCGCAGAATATGATTTTTTAATTGATTATAAGCACTTTATATCATTTTTTATCTTGCTGTTTAATTTTTATCGCCTTTGATTTCTGATACTTTTTTGTGCTTATCTAATCTTCTTATCTATTAAATCTTTCAGAATGGTTCAAACTCGGAACACTGTAGAGGGCTCGTCAGGAGGAGCTGAACCGAATGTGCTCGAGCCAGTTGAGCTTTCCCCACCCTTGCCAGCTCTACCGATGGTGACGATGGACGGGGCACAACTTCTTGGGATATTTCAGAGGTTGATCGAGTCTCAAACGCAGCAGACTGCTCTGATGAGAGAGAGCATGGAGGATGTGACGGGACGGGGCACAACTCCTTGGGATATTTCAGAGGTTGATCGAGTCTTATAGAGAGCAGACTACTCTGATGAGAGAGGGCATGGAGGATGTTTGTCGTGCTGCTAGGGTGACCCCGCAATTGAAGGTAGGGAGCGCCATGGATTTTATGGAATTGGGACCTCTTGAATTTTATGGCACCGAGGGGATTCTTTATGCCGATGAATGGTTAGACAAAGTGGAGCGATTGATGAAGATCGTTCGGATTCCTGATGATCTAAAGGTCAAGACAGCCAGCATACAGCTTTTTGACATCGCCAGGATATGGTTCAAAGATGAGCCTGAGCTTGCAATTCCGGATCTCACATGGGAGACCTTCAAGGAACTATTCAAGAAGAAGTTCTTTCCGGAGGTTGCTAGAGACGCTCTGCAGGACCAATTTGAGAGACTAGAACAGGGCAACCTTACCGTTGATGAGTATGCAGCTGAGTTCGACAGGCTCAGCCACTTTGTAGAGTACATGAGGGGCCCCGGAGGTTAGAGCTCGTCGGTTTCGTAGGGGACTATCCCCGGAGATTCGACTTTATGTCACCAGCATAGCCAGGACATATGAGGAGATTTTGAAGGTGGCTCAGGGCGTCGAGTGGGATTTGGGCCGTAGGCCCTAGAGAGGCAGAGGCTACTGAAGACGTTATCACAGGTTCAATAGTTTTCAATTCCTTACCAGCTATTACATTATTTGATTCTAGAGCTTCGTGTTCTTTCATGTTAGTAGATTTCCTTATGATGCATAGTTTAGCAACCGAACCTCTTAGGAGTTGTTACAAGATCATTACCTGAGACATTATTCCGGTTAGTGACACCTGTAACAACTGCTCGAAATTTTTGTTGGTAGAGTTGCGTGCTAGGTTACTCGTAATCCCAATTTTCGGCTTTGATATCATCTTGGGTATGGATTGGTTGAGTCTGCACCACGTGATCATAGACTGACATAGAGGATGTGTGATCTTTATACCGCCCGAAAAACTAGAGTTCGAGTTCATCAAAGAAGCTCGAGAGCTTAGTAGGAGTGCTATATGTGGAGTATTAGTTGGAGAGGAGTTGCCTCATCATCATTTCAGAGTTTTTGGATCTTTCCAAAGGATCTTCTAAGGCTTCCTCCAGATAGAGAGGTCGAGTCCTCAATCGACTTAATGTCAGGAGCGGCACCAGTGGCTTAAATAATATACAAAGTAAAAAAAAAAAGATGAAGAACTGAAGGAGCAGCTAATGGAGTTGGAAGGCAAAGGGTTTATGCGATGGAGCGCTTCACCTCAGGGTGCTCCGATATTGTTTATGTCGAAGAATGATGTGTCCGTGAGGATGTGTATTGATTATAGGGCGTTGAATGTCCTAACAGTCAAGAACAACTACCCGTTGTCGAGGATTGATGATTTGTTCGATCTGTTGAATGGAGTCCGAGTATTTTTCGAGGATTGATTTGAGATCCAATTATCACCAGGTGAAGGAGGATATTTTGAAATCTTCTATGATTCGGTATGGACATTATGACTTCGTAGTGATGCCATACGAATGCCCTGCAATAGAACATGATATTCCATCGTTATTTAGACAAGTTCGTTATGGTATTCATTAATGATATTGTGATTTATTAGAAGACCATATAATAGCATGACGAGCACTTGAGATCGTATTGGAGACTCTGGGGCGAGAGAAACTATACGGGAAATTGTCGAAGTATGAATTCTTCTTGGGCAAGGTTGAGTTTGTTGGTCACGTAGTAACTGGCAGTGGCATTGCAGTGGATCCCAAAAAGATAGCGACAGTAGAAGCATATCCTATGACAGGTGATAGGCATGCAGATTCAATATACTTTCATGAACATGATTATAGAGAGAGTATTTCGGATGAGAGTTCTACGGAGTACCAAAGCTCAGGTGCAAGCATAACAAATTGTTGATTTTAGTATACATGAGGATGGATCCTTAAGGTACGGAGATAGAGTTTGTGTTCCCAGGGGTGCAGGAGGTTATGTCGGAGGTTCACAGATCACAGTATTCTATATATGCAGGAGATTCACATATCACACTATTATATACATTCTGGAGCAACAAAGATGTACAAGGATTCACAAACACATATTTGGTGGTATGTCGTGAAGAGAAAAGTTTGTCGTTTTGTTTCTATGTGTTTAGTGTGTGCCAATAGGTCAAGGTCGAAAGACAGAGAGCAGGAGAAATGTTGCAGCTATTACCCATTCTAGCGTGGAAGTGGGAACACATTAATATGAATTTTGTATCAGGGATTCCACGGACACCAGGAGGAAGGACGCATTTTGGGCATAGTGGACAAATTGACCAAATTCGCACATTTTCTACTCTTCAAGGTTGGATTATCGACAGAGAGTAGCAAATCCATATGTTCGACAGATTATGGTGCTGTATAGAGTCCCAGTGAGCATATAGTTTTCGACCGAGACTTTCGGTTTACATCCCATTTTTTGCAGAGTTTACATGCTAGTCTCGTACGCAGCTAAAGTTCAGCTAAAGTTCAGCACAACATATAGTTTTCGACCGAGACTTTCGGTTTACATCCCATTATTATATTATTCTCGAGCGTAGATGCACTTAACAGTTACAGTTTTCAGTGTTCAATTTTTTAGCATCAACGACATACATGTGGTTATCTGATACTTCTACTAGGTATCATCAATTTAAAGACATTGCAAGGAAACAAAGAATTCTTTTATTAATGCGTGAAGGAAAAGGAAAGGACCAACACTACTCACCATGTTAAATTGTCTTTTTGTTCTGATCATGCAGATATCGAGCAATTCCTCAAAGAGACGATTTAATCTGATACACAATCTTCTTGATTGGTATAACCATACAAGTGAGTCATGCTCGATGAACCATTCAATTCGAACAAATTAAGTTCGCATTGTCGTTCAAATCCCGAAATTTCCTCGCGCATCTCAAATCCAACCAGCCTATTCAAGCCAACCAACCAACACGATGCCTTTGCTTACAAGCATGTAGGTTCTTGGATCGGAAAGAGAAGGTGCTGAGGAAGTAGACAACCTAGCGCCCGCGGACAACCCTTGTGTGCACGCCTCCGTATGACTGCGACTCCATGCAGTGCCGACCGGTGCACTATGTGCACCGATGAAGTCTATGTTTACCGCCGCTCCACACCCAGCTTGCTCGTCGGCGTGCGACCACGCTCGACCTCCTATCTAATCGACGACTAACCTACTGTGGTTGCCTTTCCTGACCGGTCCCGCGCCCACGTGCGAATCACCGTAGTTGCACCAGTGCAACTCGCTGGAGCCAGCCCCGCACTTGTGTCCGACCTTGCCGGACCACCAGGTTGTTCGTCAGAGCCCCCCTAGTAGCCAAGGTGCTGCCAACCAACCCCGACCACACCACGGCCGTCAGAATTCAATTTTGAGTCGAAGTCCCATCGTGATGTGCGTTTTTGGAATATAGAATCGCACTCCATCGCAGTGACTTTGCACAACTTTTGACGATCGACCACCGACTGCCGATCTTGGATCTACAAAATTAATTTCAAAGCTGGTATATATCCCTCTCCTACCAATTTTCGTCCGCATATTATTCGTTGTTATTCTAGAATCCAATCGCGAAGTTAACCATTTAATTTAGTTTTTGCAGCAGTTTTGGAGCCCGACTTGTGCGCGTGCATCTACTCCACCGCGAAGCCGTTTTCGATCTCATCGTTTTTCCCGGATTGCTGGTATAACCAACTCTTTCCCTATTTAATTTCAACATCTAATTTTGTCGTTAGATCACTTAATTTCGAAGCCAAAGTTGATTTGTTCGAAATTGCGAATTTTATGTAATTCGTTGAAATTGAATACTAATTTTTGAAATATGTGATGGAACTGAGGATTCCCAGAACTACGGATTGGTGTGCGTATTGATCGATAGAAAGATAACAGATTTAAGGCATGTTCTAACCCTTCATAGGCGGAAACTAGGATTCACGAATTATACCTGCGATGAAGAAGAAGACAGTTTCCAGCAACCTCGAGCAATCAGCTACCCCAAGATCTTCTACACGTATTGCTTCCTCGGATTGGACGTCGTGTGGACGACGATCTCCCAACATTTTCTTCTTTCTTTGGCTGTCCTCCCTTTCTCTCCTCTCGTGATGAACGAATTAGAGAAAGATGCTCTTCTTAGGATACATATGATGGACCAAGTATAGAGGGTATATATAGGCTACGACAGGGACCATGAGGAGAAATTAGGTTTAGGCCTCCTATCGGGTCTAGGTATCCCGTGTTCATTGATCGACATCTTTTATCCTTAAGTAGTACCACTCAACTTTATTTGTCGTGTCGGATATAATCCACCTGCAGGGTTTACAGACAATCTTTATGAGTTCCTTAAGGGGACATCATCAACCCGATACATCGGGACATTGATTCCTTTTATAATCAACAACCCATCAAACACATAATGTCATTACCCAATTCATAGAGGTTGTTATTGACTCATTATCTCACTCTTTTATGAATCAAAATAATGCACACTACATATACATATCTGTTATTATATCCGGATGAAGAGCACAAGCATCCATAATAAAAGAGGTACTTGTTCTCTTATGTAGTCAGTACAAAGAGAACAACCTCAAGTGGTCTTGTTCAATACACACAAAGTGCACTAGTATAAGTCTATAGTCAAGGTAGACTAATACTAGATTACACTGTAACCTTACCAATGGTTTGTCCAAATCCATCTAGGTTGTGAACCATTTACATATTCTTTAAGGGACTGATAATATGATCTTCTGTGTGTCACCACACATCATATTATCTACAATGTAGAATATCAGACACTTGCATTAACATATAACAAATATAAAATGCCAACATTTGTCCATATGATTTTCATTCAAAAATAACAGAAAAATATAGTTAATACAAAGGTGATGCTTTCAGTACATAACCCTAACAATATAAACATCGGATTTTGAATCCAACATTAGCATTGGTTTCGTGGCATCTTTTTTTGCCTAAATTGATATATAATTTGTCGATTTTTGACTCAGACTAATTTGGTTCCATTTTCTGGCTTTTCCGGGCCTGCTTTTGGACACCATCTAACTTAGAAACTTTGAATTTTGGCCTCTGCCCTTTTTCGGATTTTTTTATATTAATCATATGTATTTGGCATCATTTAGACGTGTGTGATAGTTATGTGTGCTTGAGCTCGTTTGAGAAGACTTATTGTTTTGGGCCATTTTTCGTGTCGACACGTTTGTATCCGAAACGTGGACTTGTGATATTCTTCAAGCAAGTACTTTACACCAGAGTTATGTTTACTTTATGAATGATATGCCTCATATCTGTATGTAGATTCACTACTATGACACTATAGTTACACGTGTGTGAGATATTACTGTTAGTTTCAGCTTTGTGTCGTGTCGTGATTCAGGAGTTACGCATATTGTTCCTTATCGTTAAACATATTTATAGCGAGATAGTTGGAATGGAGAATACTTTATTAGGCATGTGTAGCGCGATAGTTGGAATGGAGAATACTTTATTAGGCATGTGGTTCACCCCATTACTGAACAAATTGTGAATGTTAGCCGTCGTGTACACGTTGTACCGACATACCTTATGTCCAATATCGTGACTGCTAGCTGTCATTTACTGACGTGCCTTATCAGTTGCCTTAGCCTATATGCCGAACTTAGTATAAATATACGTATCACGCGAAGTTTACTTGTTATTGGAGTTCAGTTTATTCATATTATAGTTTCGCTAAGATTCCTAGTCGTTACTTACTTCGTTCGAGTACTTGTCTTTATTATCATATTTATCATATTGTTTAGTGTAGCTCTGCTGTGTACGGTACTTTGCTCAAATTCTGATTGGATACGTTAACATTTCAGGTGAGGATGACATGTACCCTTCATATTATGGTCCTCAGGAGAACAATAGTAGACGATTGCAGATGAGGAGAGGTGTAGTAGTAGATCCTGGTAGTTATTCCTCTTTCGGTTATATTTGGCTGACTTTGTTGGCATTTACTTATTTTCTGTATTTAGATGCTCTTAGACTGGATATGATATATTTGAGATTCTGGATATGATATATGTAGTTTGTGATATCTTCTGCATATCATTATATGACTGGTATGTTATTCTCTGTGATTGAGTTAAATAATTTATCTGTGAATATTTACGGTTATTGATCGATGAGGTATGGATTGAGGTATAGACTGTGTATTGTCGTCGATATCGCAACGTATGCTAGATGTACTCACGTACTTGTACCCGGTTATTCGGAAGCGGACGTGACACATTTAAGTTCCTGGTGGCCCCTTTTGTTTTTTATTGCTTTTAAACGAAAACCATAGTAATTTCACTAATTGGGTTCAAGGTCAATGCAAATATTTGATGAGGTTGGGCCTGTTTGGTAAATCGTATTTGGAGCTGGAATTTAAGATTTCATGGATTTGGAGCCAAATCTATGGAATCCTATGTTTGAGTTGGAGTTGGATATGAAAGGTGGGTACCAAATCCAAATTTTGGATTTGGAAGAAAGAAAGTTGGATTTTTAAAAAGAATAATTTTATTGTTCTATTAAATATTTAATTAATACTAGTTAATATTAAATAAATAGCAAATTAACTAATAGTTGGTCATTATTTTATATATGAATTTTTTATTATTAATTAATATAAATACGTTCATCACTTAAATAATTAATTATAAATTTATAATTTTTTTAATTAATATTTCATTATAATCTTAATTAATAATTTATTAATCATAATTATAATGTTAATTAATAATTTATTAATGTATAATTTTATTTTAATATTTTATAATAATCTTAATTATTTATTTATACCTTTATTCATCATAATTATAATAATTTATTAATCATAAATATAATTTTAATTAATAATTTATAAATAAACATTTAATTATAATCTTAATTAATAACCTATTAGTCTTAATTATAATGCTAATTGATAAATTATATTATAATCTGAATTAAAAATATATAAATCGTAATTATCACCATAATTAATAATTTATTATTTAACAATTTAATAATTAATATACTATTCTAATTAATTAATAATTTATTAATCGTCACTATAATCATCATTATTATCTTAATTAATAATTTATTAATCATAACTATTATCATAATTATAATAATGATTTAATTATTATCATAACTATAATTATAATTAATAATTTATTTATTTATTGTTTTTATTAAATAATATTTTTTATTATAATTATTAATCATAATTACAGTTTACCAAATCCTATGTTTGGTTGGAGTTGGATTTGCATTTGGAAATTCATGATTTGAATTTAGATTTGTATTTTGGATCTCCAAATTCAAATCCAAATCCTATTTACCAAACGAGTCCATGCAAGTCTATCTCAAGTCTTACAAGATGGGAGTTTCAATTAAAAACATTAGTTGGGAAGGTATAGAATCCTGGAACTGGAACTTTCACAACCCCAAATTGAACTCCAAATAGAAGGAAGAAACCATACAGGAAATTAGTTCTCTAACTTCACTTTGAATCAATGGAACCCTTTAAGTCGTTTTGTTTTGAAGGTTTTACAAAATACTACTTTGATTATTTTATGTTTTAGGAGGCGTTTGGTATATATATATATATATATATATATATATATATATATATATATATATATTAGTGGACAAATTTTGGATGGAAAATCTATTCGGGTGAGGTTATAAAATTTATTTTCGAAATTGTAAATATCCGGATAAACAATTTACCCACAAAAATATGAGAATCCAATCCCTTAATAATTGGTGGGTATATTTTTTTGTCCGGCAATTTTTTTTCTATATTTTTTTTTTCATTTCCTATGTTTTTCCCTTTTTTATCCTTCATTTTAAGATCTTTTTGTCTTATTTTGTTTCTTTCAGTTTTTTTTTCTTTCTATTTTTCATTTTTTAAGAACTTTTTTCATTTTTTAAGATTTTTTTTCTTTCATTTTTTTAGGAATGATTTTGGTTTTTTTTTTCATTTTTTTAATTTTGTAAGAATGTTTTTTGTGTTTTTTGGTTTTATTTCTCAGTTATTTTTTTTTCATTTTTTCTTTATTTTTTCTAGGAATGTTTATATAGTTAACAAACATGAGAATGTAATTTTTCAGAAAATTTAATACGAAGAATTTAATTTCAAAAGAGAATTTTCTGTCGTGTACCAAACTTTTCCTTTGTAGACTTTTTATGCTTAAAAAAAGGGCTAATTAGCGTTTAGACCCTGAATTTTGTACCTGCTTAGAGTTTAAGTTCTGGCATGTCCAATTAAAAAGTTTAGATCCTGTATTTTTTTTTTTTTTGTTTTACCCTCAACATGAGTACAAGTGTAACAACAATCCAGGTTAAAAACGAGGATATAATAGGAAAAGGTAAACGAAAAATAAAAATCAAGGGTCGAAACTTTTCAATTGGACATGTTAGAGCTTAAACTCTAAGCTGATAAAAATCCATGATCTAAAGGCTAATTGACCCTAAAAAAATACCATGGCAAATTTCAATGTTTGGAAATATGGAAAAAAAAAAATTTAAGGCTGTGTTTATTGAGCTTTTTTTCATGGAAAATATTTTCATCACAAAATTTTCACCAATTGTGGTGTTTGATAGCATATATTTTCCATGTAACTATTTTTTCAAAAATCTATCATTTTTCATATTTTCCTCCAAAATAGTAGAAAATAAAAGTGGTCCAACCCATAGGAAAATGTCAATATTCATGAAAAATAACGACAATCAAACACTCAAATTAATTCTGTGGAATTTTTTCCATGAGTTAATTTATTTTCCACCATAATCAAACACACCAAGGAAAATTTGGGATCTAAGCAAACCTGCTTTTGAATTGCTGGAAGTAACTCTACCATACCTAACCTGTTTGGACCAACATTGTCCCTATCATATCCAATTTTATTCGAGCAATCTGTAGGCGAGCATTCGGTTAATTCATCGAATAACCGAAAATGAAATTCGATTGAAACCGAATAAATCAAACCGAAAATGGACCGAAATGACCCATAATCGAATCAAACCGACTCGAATTAAATCGGTTCGATTTTCGGTTTATTCAATTTTCCGATTTATTTGAGCTTTTTTTTGTTTATATATATATATATATATATATATATATATATATATATATATATATATATATATATATATATATATATAAATTAATTTTTTTTATTCGATTTTCTGTTTTGGACCGAAACCGAAAAAGAAAATTTAGTTTTTTCTAAACCGAACCGATTTTTTTTAAACCGAACCGAATCTCTTATTCGGTTCGGTTCTGTCCGGTTCGACTTTCGGTCCATTCTTTTGAATGCTTATTCGGAACACAATACGCTTATTTGGAATAGGTACGGACTGTATATGAGACCGATGTGGCGACTACCTCGGATCCAAAATTTCAGAGGACATTAATTTTTATTTATTATTTAATGTATGACCAATTCGAAACAAATGTCCAACTTGCTTATTCTAATTATTCTAGTCTGCGTAGAAAAAAATTATACTATGAATTTTGTGTTAATAATATTATTGTATCATCGTCGATGGAAAAATAAATTATATGAACATTAAGCTTTGAGGATGATACTCTTAGAGTTTGCCTTAAATCCAAAATTTAAAGTTCGACAGTAATTTGAAACACGATATATTTATTCGAAATTAGTACCAGCTCCAACATTTTGGAGGCCCTAGATAATCCCACAACGAGACCCTCATCCCTCTATATAATATTTTTTATAAATTCAAAATTTCAACAAATCCAATACATTCAAAATGTAATATAATTAGACCTTGACCGATGTTTTTTTTTTCTAGGTTTATTTGGAAGCCATGGACTTCCCTAGGCTAGTATTTTTTTCTTCTTCTTTTGGCCCTGAGCCAGAAAAAGTAGTAGTTTTTTTTTTAAAAGGGGCCAGAAAAATGTTGACGTTTAAAAAAAAGGTCCTCTTGGAGGAGGAGGCCCTAGACAACTGTCTAACCCGTCTCCCGTGGAGCCGACTTTGTTATGAATGTGTAATGTTTTAAGGAACAAACATGTAACATAATATATAATGTATATTTGAGAGTGGAAATGAATTAGCATCATAAAAAATTCGGAACTCAAAAAAACGATTCACAAGTTCCAAATTAATGTTTGTCAAATTGGATTGGATCTTAAAATTGTATAAGGGTCCGGATCGGATCGTAGTCCTAGGATTCTTGATTACATCCATAAACATAGTTAAATAAATTTGGAAAATTTGGACATTTCAAAGATAGTATATGAGTCATAGGCTCATATTTCTACATGAGTCAATGCGAATGGAGTGTAATAGTACACACGGGTACACATAGGGGTGAGCATCGGTTCGATTCGGTCCAAACCGAACCGATTTAGACACAACCGAATAAAACCGAACCGATTTAAAAGTTAACCGAACCGAACCGTTTTGTATGCAAACCGAACTGAACCATATAAAATTTCGGTTCGGTTCGGTTTTTTCGGTTGGGTTGGATTTCTTTTGATGGACTTGGTTTTTATGAAATATGTCTTTAAAATCCTTTAAAAATCATATTTATTTACCAAAAAATATCTAATAAAAGAAGCTCATATTATCAATAAATTTTCATAGCAAGCCTTACATTATCAAATGATAAAAATGTACAAATATCATCAACAATAAATTACAAAGATAAATATGCATACAACTTTATACACAGCATACACATTTACATTCACATAAAAGTTATACAACTTCAAAAGAACTTTACAAATTAAAATTATACATCGCTGTATTGCAACAATTCACTGAATTCACATGAAAATTATACAAATTTACAACATATTCCATATTTGATGCCAAAATCATCGGAGAAATGCTGGATCCAGAACTTGATCATGAGCCACTCCATTTTCACAAATCCAGGGATGGCATGAGCAAGAAAAAGAATAAGCATAATTCAATTATTACAAAAAGACATTCTTAAAACAAGAAGAAGAAGAAAAAAAGGAAGATAAGAAAACTAACATTACAAATGCTATGGACGTATCACCAAACTCACCCATTACTGTATGCCCCAATTTCTATGTTTGTACAAGCCAACCCCCTTTTACTTGACACTAAAAGAAGTAATGACCATTGTGGCTGACAAAGAGCATATAAATTTTGATGTATGGTTCATGAAAGCAAATGCATACACAAAGAAAATCTTAGTTTCATAATTCCTTTTTAAGATATGCAAGCAAACATTTTCTACTAGTTGTGCAGTAGAGAGAGAGAGAGAGAGAGAGAGAGATGTCTAGAGTAGTCTAGAGAGAAGAGATCTAAGAGACCTAGAGTACGGATTTTTGGTTCGGTTCGGTTCGATTTTCGGTTTTAAACCGTTAAATGCACACCCTAGGTGCACATGGGATGTAGAAGTCCATTTCTATTAGTCCATATATATATATATATATATTCTTATACGGGACAAGCTTACGGGGAGGGGAAAAAAACTCAAAAATATCTTACCGTAAAATATACGTATTTCTCTTCTAAATTTCTTTCTTTTTAAAAAATTAAATCTCTCATTTCAAAAACAAACATATCTCTATCTTAAAAATAAAGGTTATCTATCTACTTATTTTTTAAATAGAGAGAGATTTATTTATTTTTAAAAACAGAGATAGTTAAATTATTATTTTTAATTTTGAAAATTGAGATAAATTTTTTTTAAAAAAAATCTATCTTCATATACCTTCAAAATTATATTTAAAATATTATTTTAATGTTAACAGTAATGTTGATAGTATTTTTAATTTAAATTTTAACATTAATTTTAGTTTTAATCAAAGGAAACAACCTTGTCGTGCAATATACATATACTTCCTTTCTATTTGCTATATTCTCCTATATATCTATAAGAATTATGTTATTGTCTTTAGCAAACTTATCCTCAAAGAAGTAAGCATAGTTGTACGTCTCAGTCCCAAAATACGTAGGACTAAGATATGTATACATGCCAGCTACGTATCGAGAGGACTCTAGTCCAGCTCGAGTACGTACAAGCTGTCTTGTTATAATTCTAAATCAACTATATCTCATTCTGCCAAAATATCGGTAACAATGACGAATCAAGTGCACTAAGGTTGATCAGATCGTATTACACTGATTCTAGAATAGATAAATGTATTAGAAGTGGATCCCCAATAACACATTTATCATGAACAAGCTAGAAGAAAATGTAAGCTTGTAAAAGACTACGCTAATAACAGCAAGAATCAAATATAGGACAAAATGTAAATATGGACGATGACGATAATAACAACTAGATATACCTGAAGTCTTGGTGTAGCAACCGTCATCCATCAACGTATCATACCTTCATCTAATACCTAGAGAGCTCACCAGGTCCTCAGGGGACTAGCAAGACACATAATATACATGCCTACTGTACAGTAAATAACATACAAGAAAAAAAAAAATGGTACAAGGAAAAAATATGAGACTAAGGAATAAGTGTAAATGGCCACTACTAGAATGAGTCATATTAGCGACGTCCAAAAACGTCGTTAATAAGTAAAAATACGTCGCTAAATTAATTTAGCGACGTAATTAGCGACGGAATGACCAGGTCGCCGAAAAGCTAGTCGCAGATCAAAAGTTCGTCGCCAATCGTCGTTGTTGCGACGAATAGTCTACAACGCTAAAACGTCGCAAACTTAGCGACGTTCGGCGACATTTATAGTACGTCGCCAATTTAGCGACGTATATAGCGACGTCTATTCGTCGCATGTGGTGACATGGCAAAGTTTGCCATGTCAGCATGTTGGGCGACGTTTAGCGACGGCCCGTCGTAGTTACCGACGTCCAGATACATATTTGCGACATACTTCCGCGTCGCAAATCCGTCGCCAAACTTCGCAATCCGTCGCTAACATGCTGGAAAATTAAAAAAATATACAGTTTTCAAATCCTGCTGCACATTATATACAGTTTAAACAAAAATCCTGTACTTTATATACAGTTTAAACACTAATCCTGCACACTGCACTTTATATTCAAATCATGCACACTGCACACTACACTTTATATTCAAATCATGCATACTGCACTTTACACTTTACACTGCACTTTATATCATCACAAACATCATCACAGACACATCATAGGGTCAATACATACAATCATAACAAACATCATCACAGACACACATCCCACGTCACAAACATAAATATATTTAAATCCTGCGTACTACACTTCACAGACACACATCATCACAAACATCCAATAGAGTCAAATAAAAATGGGAGATGATAAAAAGTCTCCCACCAAGTGTATAAACAAAAGTGTACCAATAAACAATTTGCCCATAGGGCCAATACATACAACTCATAAAAAAAATCAATAAATCACTGAGGACCCCTGCTGCACATCTGAGATAGCATGTACCCATACTGCTCTTGTGTGAGCTGCACCGTAGGGGCAGTAGGAGGCAGTACAATGTCTGGAGTCGGCACCGTCGATGGACCGGGAGGACGTATCTGCTCCAGCTCTCGCAGTCGCTCAGCATGCGCAGCAAGGGTACTCACCATCCTCCGAGTAAGTATGTACCTGAGTGAGTGAGGCAGACATGGTCCTCTGCGATCCCTCCAGCTCGACCTGTCTACGCTGCGTAGACTCGGTAAGCGTGTGCAAGCTGGAAGCTGTAGCCTGCTGCAGACTCATCAGCTCATGTATACTGCGCTCGACCGCATCAAATCGTCCGGTGATCATCGGATCGTCGGATCGTCGCTCTGCGGTATGGTGATCAGAAATCTGCTGCTGCAACTCGTGACGCAGCTCGTCAATCTGACGACCAATATCTTGAGCTCGTGATGACGCCTGCGAAGCTGGAGACTGCGCACTGACAGAGGGGGCCCGGGATGACTCTGAAGCCAAATAGGCACCGTAGGATCCCGTACCGTAGTACGTACCCTTCTGAATACCACCAACGGCGGTCATCCAGAGGTCGTCCGGCGATGGAGCTGTAGGCGGCTGGAAGGAAGTACCAGCCCCTCCCTCTGCTGGCGCACTAGCAGCAGCAGCCGCCTCCTTTTGTAGCCGAAGAAACTCGGCCTAGAACAATGTTTGCTAACGTCTAAGTGTTTGCTAAAGTCTATATTGATATTTATTTTCCTGTTTTCTAAATTATAGTAAATTAATATAAAGAATAGAACGTACATATGCCTGCGTCGCCCTCTCGTCAATGAACTCCCCAGCCCTCCGATGGGTGACCAGGAAGACAGTCACCATGTTGGGGTCCTCACCCTTTTTTACCCGTTAAAATATATTATCTATTATTAGTATCATTCTATCCAACTATATATAAAATGATGTTCGTCATAGGAAACGTACCAGACGACGAAAATGCTCCGTCATCGAAATGGAGCCACCACACCACTTACTGGCGCTCGACCGCGCCACCTTGGCCTTGTCATCCTGGTACCTGGCCTCGCCGAATCTAGCCTTCATCGCAGTCCACTGCTCTGGCGTGATCCAACCATGGATCGGCTTTCCTGAGCGATCACGAGACTTCTGGTCGTGGATCGCATCATGGATGAGCTTGCCTACGACGGCAGAAAATTGGGCCTTGGTCTTCGCCGCCCGGTGTGGTGGATAGAAATAGGTCCTCTACAAGAAGTAAAATAGAAAAGTTGTATAATATACAAAAATGATTATTAAAATTTAAAAATAAATAAATTTTTTACCTTGAAGTGGGCCAACCAAAAGGCCTTCCTATCTGCGGGAGCATCTGAGTAGTTAATCCAAGGCCCACCATAGTTCTGCCTCAGAAATAACCCCAGCTGTCTCTGTACTGCAGGAGGCCGATATCTATAAAATAATAAATTTCATGAATATATATATACATATAATCATTTGAGAAATATATATTAACTAATTAACTTACTTCGTAGGCCCGTCCGTCCAAATCTACATATCTCGTCCGGGGGAGCGCATGGAGGGTCGCTCTCACCTCCTGCCTGGGCAGGATCAGTCTGATCGTCGTCCTCCATATGCTCGACATCGGCTCTCCCCATGGAGCCGTCGGCAGAAGGAATGTTGGACCCGGGAGGAATGTTGGACGCGGGATCAGGAATGCTGGACGAAGAGGGAGAAGTCACCAACCTGCTGGAACTGCCCTGTCCCGGTAATGGATCGGGAATAGAACGGTACACTGGCGTACTCGGAGATGTGGATGAGGGTACGGAATCTGCATCCCCAGCCCGAGGCAGACGGGACTGTCTAATATAATATCCTCCGCGTCGTCTTCCTGGTCTAGTCATACCTGATAATAACATATGATAATAAAACAAATATACATATTTATATGATAGACATCACAGATTTATGAAAAATATCATAGTCACAGATTAAAGTGTCACTAAAGTGTCGCAGATTTATATGATAAAAGTGTCACTAAAGTGTCAAATATGATGATAAAACAAACGTACAGATTTAATCCTCTTCTGAAAATTTATCTAGTTCGTTTAGCTCATCATCTCTTCTTCTTCTTCTTCTTCTTCCTCCTCTACATCTTCACTTTCATCTGCATCTTCTTCAGATAATTCTACTTCTTCTACACAATTAGATGTGTAATGAGGAACTTCCGTCGTGTCCACTTCTATAATTGTCACGCCCCAGTACCGAAATACGGAGACGGACTAGGCCAGCTACTCCATATGAGGTACGTAACGTCATACGGCGATCGTGGCTGTCGAGAGACTAGGGGGTACATGCTACAATCAAGTCTCCTATGGTCCCACAGAGTTCTATGTCTCAATCAACCAAGTCACATCAGCATTAAATGAACATTAAAGATAAAGCAGCAAGGCATCCCCGACGCTTCATCAAAATGATCATGAGAGACTAGCTTTATAATTTAGCTATCTCAGAGAGTCCGGAGTACAAAATTATATACAGCTGCAGTCTGTTTCTTTACAATTCTGTACTGACACAAATATCAAGCAATCCGGCTAACATGTGCCGGTGGCTAAACGCCGCACAAAGTAAAGGCAGGATGGTGGGAGAAGAAACCCACTCGAGTCCCTGAACCGCCATGCTCCTAGTATGCACCATGGATGTCAGGAAGGAAGATCGTGTCCTCCAGCTCTGCTACGAAATCTGGCCAAACAAAACCAGCGGGGTCAGCCCCGAATAGCAAGTACCGCCAAAGGGGCACAAGAGTTAAGATTAAAAACCCAGTTAATAGAATGATTGATAATAGTAATACTTATGCTACTATTATAGGGTAGCGCAACATCCTCGAACCCATATGGCACCCTTACAACCAAACAAGGACAAAAGGTGCCGCATGGAGTCGGGACGTGTCGTACTCTATAACTTTTACATAAGTAAAAGGTATAAACAATAAAATCTCCTGATCGTGACTTCGGTCGATAGCCTATCGCCGTACAATAACCAACCCAACAATCAAACAAGAACATGGGTTGGATCATGTACCATGATAGACCATGTTCCTCAGTCATTCACAGAAGTAGCACTTCACAACCAGAATAAGTCTTCCGTTCATAACTTCGGTCCACAGCCTATCATAGTACGATAACCAACCCAACAATCAACAAGAACATGGGTTGGATCACGTACCATGACAGTCCGCTTCCCTCAGTTATTCACGAAAGGTAATAGGACACAAGTAAGTCGTTTTCACGGCCAATCAAGCTTACGAGTTTCTAGTGGGACGAGGTTATCCTCGCATCATGTTATTAGAAATCCTCAGATCGTATCTTTCCAGCAAGACTAGCCAACCCAGGGGTTCGCGTAGACAGATATCATTGAGCACAGGTCCCTCGTAAGGCCACCTTGCCAAGACACATAATATATAGCAGAAATTAATCGGATACAGTCATCCACTCGTTGCAGATGACACGTATCCGTGGAGACCAGCCGGCGCGTCAAGACAATATCTCAAGGCAGCTGGTGTAACACGATCTCGGGATTCTGCCCTCCCCACGCATCTAGTATATTTAGTTGCCTAGTTTAACCCTAGATGAAATCTTGGACTCACATGCTGTGGCCTGCATGATTATCCTCCTAAAGTCGTACTTTAGTATACAAAAAGGATCCATGTCAATCAGTATGTCAACATGTTCTACCCTCCTTAGTGTAATGCATCATTGCAAATACGCCACGTGGAGTTACGAGTCATTTGTCGAGCATTAACCAGAACTGGGACATTCAGGTACATGTATCAGGTAGGAACACTTTGTTCACCGGGGTCACATTAGTGCTCATATCATGCTCAGGACAAAAGGCGTAAGGATATATAGCATACACAAACATTTACATATATATAAGCAATATATAATAAAAATATAATAAAATATAGGGGAGTCCAGGTCAGAGTGCGCAGGGGTCTGAGCGCGCAGGGTTCAAGCGCGCAGGGTCCAAGCGCGCAGGGTTCAAGCGCGCAGGGTCCAAGCGCGCAGGGTTCAAGCGCGCAGGGTCCAAGTGCGCAGGGTCCAAGCGCGCAGGGTCCAAGCGCGCAGGGTCCAAGCGCGCAGGGTTCAAGCGCCTAGGGTCCAAGCACGCAGGGTTCAAGTGAGCAGGGTCCAAGCGCGCAGGGTTCAAGCGTGCAGAGTTCAAGTGCGTAGGGTCCAAGCGCGCAGGGTTCAAGCGCGCAGGGTCCAAGCGCGCAGGGTTCAAGCGCGCAGGGTTCAAGCGCGCAGGGTTCAAGCGCGCAGGGTCCAAGCGCGCAGGGTTCAAGCGCCTAGCGCCAAAAGGCGCTGGGCCACGAGAGAGCTGCGCCCATCGCTAAAAAGCGCTGGGCCAGGGCTGCGCGCCAACTGCTACAGGGTCATCTTCTTCCTCTTGGCTGAGAACAAGAACACCATGAGCCCTAGAACTTCTAAGGACCATAAAATCCTCATCCTAAGCCCAAATTGGGACTTCTATAGGTCAAAATGGGGTAGAACAAAATTCTCTACAACTTGGAACACTCAAATCTTGAAAATAATAAAGTTTGCTAGATCAAAACCAAGAAGATCCGAAAATGGTTAAAACTTAGATCTACAAAAATTAAAGCTTCAAAATGGAAAATTTCAAGTTCTAAACTAGTATAGAATGAGGAGAAGAACATTTTTGACAAATAATTTTGTAAGAAAACATTAACAAAAATTTATTGATCCATCTCTTGAGCAAGTTGGCACTTGCTTTGGTTGGTGGAGGAATAAATAAGAGGAAATAAAATGAGAGGAGAGAGAATGAGATGAGTTATTATATAGAATCTTGAACCCATGGGTTCATGATGAACCATTGGTGAACCAAGAATAGGTTACTCAAATGACCAAAACTGTAGGCCCAAATGCAGAAAACAAATTACGAAATAATATTTTATCGAATATTTTGAGAAATGCATGAAGAAATACAGCATAATAAATATCGTATAAATACAAGGTAAATACAATTTATCGGTTTACGTATTAAAATACGTATTCCAGGATCGGGGAGTGACATCTCTACCCTTCTTAGAAAATTCCGTCCTCGGAATTCCAGCCAAGACAGGATAGTGAAATCAGGGCAAGCAAGGCACAATCATATACAAGTCAACTATCATAGCAGTTATTATCATACATCACAAAGTGCAAAACAAGCAGGTGCAGATAAGCATGGATTCGTGTCAATAAGGCGTAAAAAAATACCTCATTAGTCAACAAATACGGATACCGAGATCTGATCTCGTCCTCGCGCTCCCAGGTTGACTCTCCCGAAGAGTGATGGTTCCAAGAAACACGGACAAGGCTTATCGTCTGATTCTTGAGTACCTTCTCTCGTCGGTCCAAAATGGACACGGGTTGTTCCTCGTAAGTTAGGTCGGTACCAACGACTAACTCAGAATGATCGAGGACATGACTCGGATCAGGGACATACCCGCGTAATTGGGACACATGAAACACATCATGTATGCTAGTTAACGAAGGCGGAAGGGCAAGTCGATAAGCCACATCGCCTACCCGAGCGAGAATCTTAAAAGGACCAACGTATCTTGGACTAAGCTTTCCTCGGGTTCCAAATCTGATGATACCCCGAGTAGGCGAAATCCGCAGAAACACTTGGTCGCCAACTCTAAACTCTAAAGGCCTACGATGCTGATCTGCCCAATGACGATGTCGGTCCTGTGCAACTCGAAGGCGCTCTCTGACCAACTTAACTATCTCCACAGTCTGCGTGATCATCTCTGGCCCCAACAACTTCCGTTCTCCGACGTCGTCCCATGCCAAAGGGGACCTGCACTTCCTTCCGTACAATGCTTCGAACGGGGCCATCTGAATGCTAGCCTGATAGCTGTGTTGTTATAGGAGAACTCCACTAGATGAAGGTGATCATCCCAAGATCCGCCAAAATCCAAGGTACACGCCCGTAGCATATCTTCTAACGTCTGAATGGTTCTTTCTGATTGCCCGTCGGTTTGTGGATGATAAGCAGTACTGAATCTTAACTTGGTTCCCAAACTTTGGTGTAAGCTCCGCCAAAAATGGGAAGTAAACCGCGTATCCGATCTGATACTATACTAACTGGAACACCGTGCTACCTTACTATCTGCTTCATGTACATTTCTGCTAACTGCTCAGTAGTCTGTCCAACTCGGAAGGAAAGGAAATGAGCGACCTTCGTGAGTCGATCTACTATTACCCAGACTGCATTCTACCAGTCGGGGATCTAGGTAAACCGGTCACAAAATCCATCGTGATGTGTCCTATTTTCATTCTGGGATAGGAAGCGGCTGTAGCAACCCTGCTGGTCTCTGCTGCTCGGCTTTCACCTGCTGACATACCAGACACTTGGATAAAATCTCGCTATCTCTTTTTTCATGCCATTCCACCAAAAGAACTGCCTGATATCTCGATACATCTTCGTTCCTCCTGGATGAATGAAGTATAGAACTATGAGCTTCGGACATAACTTCTTGCCGAAGGTCTCCCCTCGGCACACAGAGTCTGTTTCCAAACCTGAGCATACCATCTTCATGAATCACTAACTCCTTCCTACGGCCTGATTCACACTCCGACCGCAATTCTGAATCTGCGGATCTCCTACTTGTGCTGCCCTTATCTCTACTAAGGTTGACTGAATCTGCATACTGGTCATTCTTCCTATATCCCTTGGCAAAACTACTTCGATTCCCATACTTTGAAGGTCTTCTAAAATATGCTTCTGTGAGGTCAAGATAAAGGCACTGTCTCTCCTACTCAGTGCATCTGCAACTATATTTGCCTTGCCTGGATGATACTGAAGGTCTAAATCAAAATCCTTCAGCAGTTCTAACCATCTTCTTTGCCTCATGTTCAAATCTCGTTGCGTGAACACGTATTTCAAACTCTTATGATCAGTATAGATCTCTACCCGATCCCGTATATAATGTCTCCACAACTTGAGTGAAAACACCACAGCTGCTAACTCCAAATCGTGTGTCGGGTAATTCTTCTTATGGTCTCGAAGCTGCCGAGATGCATATGCTATCACCTTTCCGTGCTGCATCAATACACATCCAAGACCCTTCCCTGATGCGTCACATATACTGTAAAGCCTCCGCTCTACTGGAAGCGTCAAGATCGGGGCTGAGATCAATCTCTTCTTCAATTCTTCAATGATGCCTGACAGCTAGCTGACCAAACAAACTCTACGTCCTTGTGCGTCAAACGCGTTAAGGGCGCAGAGATCCTGGCAAAGTCCGCCACGAACCTTCTGTAGTAACCAGCTAATCCTAAGAAACTTTGCACTTCTGCAACCGTTCTCGGGATCGGCCAATGCTCAACGGCCTCAATCTTCTTCGGATCCACTGACACTCCTGCCCCAGAAATTACATGTCCCAGGAACGAAATATGGTCTAACCAGAATTCACACTTGTCGAGCTTTGCATAAAGTTGATGCTCCCTCAATGTCTGTAAGACAGTCCTAAGATGTTTCTCATGCTCCTCTTCACTGCTGGAATAGAAGAATGTCATCTATGAACACCACCACAAATTTATCCAAATACGGCAGAAAGAACGGTTCATTAAATCCATGAATACTGCGGGGGGGTGGTTAGTCCAAAGGGCATTACTAAAAATTCATAATGCCCATATCTAGATCTGAATGTTGTCTTCGTATGTCTTGCTCCCGGACTCTTACTTGATAGTATCCCGACCGAAGATCGATCTTGGAAAAGAGTTGGTCTTGC
>JANAVB010015622.1:0-37020 GCA_029216955.1 Iris pallida
ATACACTCTTTCAAAGAACGCTGATATACACTCTTTCATGCTTTTAAAATAAAAAAAAGTTCAAATTTTATAAAATTTTTCACTCAAACTCTTCAACTCCTTACCCTAAATCTCATTTTAGTATGTACTTGTAATAATTGATACATGATCATTATTTTATTATATGTTTACTATTAGTTTGTTTAAAATTATTTCAAGTATCATATCAAAGACCAATAAATCCGATTGAATCCGAGAAACTTGGATGCTTTTTAGTCCTCCGAACTCGATCTTGGACTTCATATTCTGAATCCGAGGTCAGGTCGGACTTGAGCTCGGATTAGACTTATGATTCATCGAATTAGACTCGGGTTGAGTTCAAACCAAACGAAACCCGTCCGAGTTGCACCCTAATCTTCCTCTTTTCTTCCATTCTCTAAAACTTCTCATTGGAAAATTTCTAAACTATATCCACGTGGATAAAATTTTCTTATGCCATGTAGTTTGCCAAATTGTGAAATCGAATTTATGGATGCCTTAATAAATTAGGATGACACTGATGACATCTATACGAATAGTCGGGAGCATGAAAACCATGTTAATGAATAAATATTATTAAAAAAAAATAAAATTATTACGTTGATACGTGGTGGGACTCGTGTCGTCTGAACCGGTCGTAGAAAATCTCTCCCCTTTCGCTCTCCCTCCCGTAAACAAATATTTTCCATCACAATCGACTGATAGATCTCACTTCTGAAGCTGAAGAGGAAGGAGAGTAGTTCCAATGGCGGAGCGAACCCCTCTCATAACGGAATGTTCCGGCGGCAGCGGCGGAAGCAGCAGCAGCGGCAGCGGCAGAGGCGGCGGCGGCGGCCAGCAGCGCGGGACGAAGGCGTACCAGCGCAGATCCGACGCCATCGCCTACGGCTCGCGCTTCCAGAAGGCCGCTGCTCTCGTCGATCTGGTCTCTCTCTCTCTCTCTCTCTCTCTCACTCTCACACTCCACTATACTCTTTCGTTTTATTGAATTATTCAACTGTTTTGTTTTGTTCGTTTACTTGTGAATTTTGTCGATGGCGACAATTTCCTTATTTTAAATGCGTCCAAAGCCAATTTTTAGGGTTCGAAATACGGGCTTGTCGTTCGTACTTTGGCACGTCAGTCATTTGTCATTATATGTCACTCCAAAAATAGGTGCCGCGTCCGGACCGCGTCGTGTCGGACACGGCAACGAACGCTGGAAAATATACTTAGGACACTCCAAAATAGGCGCCGTGTCCGTGTCATATCCATGCCAGTGCAACCTAGCACGACGAATGTCACGGGTGGGCCGATCTCGTTATGCAACAACGGCAAGATCAAAGCCGAAAAGTCCAATACGATGCAAACCGCCCGCAAATAAAACAGGTTTCAGTTTTTTCCCCTTCTTCTGGATATGGGTTCCTCAATAAACTGGCTAAGTATTTACCAATATTAGGAAAAAAAGAAGGAAAAATGGACATATTCGATGACAGGCTTGGGTGAGGGACTTAGCCATGGATTTTCATTACCGTAAAAACCACTACGACTCTGTTTTTTCTGAGGTTGACGCTTTAGCATATTAATCTTGAATATAAAGTTTTCGTATTTGTCTGCACAAAGCATTTAGTGCCAATTCGGGTTGCTATCTTGTGAGAGTTGTAACAAGCAAATCCGTGCAGCTTGGGAATTCTTGTGTACAAAAGCCGCACAACGGGAATTACTCTTTAGCTTACTTCGTCATAGGAATGCAATTCCTGTATCCTATTTTGCACGAACACGACAAAATGGTCTCCGTGCCATTATTGTGCAACATAGGAAACTACCTTCACATCTATTTGAAAATGTTCGTATATCCCGTGTATGTATCATGTCCATATTCGTGCAACATAGTGTATAGCGAATTGTAACATCTTGCTTCTTCGTTGACACTCTTTTATCGTCCAGGGAACTTTGACTGTGCTTGATGTAGCAACTTGTATCATCAGTCCAGTGTCCATGGAGCAAGCACTTCAAAATACACTAGTACACACCGAACACGTCGTATCAATATCGCTGTGTCATGTCGTGTTCATGTCCGTGCAACATACAACCTAGTTACATGAACTTAGACTGCACAACCAAACGGAAGGTCTTACCTAGCTGCCAACAAGTCATCTAGGTTTCATGGCATAGCCTTCTTATGTACATATCAACCTTGGCTAGGAAGTTGGCACCAACATGGAGGATTGACTTTAGGTCGACAACCGGTCCTAAAAAAACAATTCGTTTGTGGAGCTCTTGTATGCTCCATAGCTGTCTGCAGTATGATTGGAGAAGCTTGGACGATGCCACGATGGTGATGATATGTAGTATGTACACAAGCGATTATTCACTTCTGCAGAAATGATACCGAATTGTCTTGGTATGATTGGGTAGAAAGTATAACTATCTGTTTATACTGATCTGTTCCATGCCAACTTGGTTTCTTACCATACTCTTCTTGCATGTTCTGTAGACTATTGCTATCTATTTTCTCCGGCCCTTTATATGGAATCTTTGTTTGGTATCTTCCTACCATTTTTTTTGTTTGGTTTATATTGTAGTGTTTTCAGCTTATACATTTTCACTCAGGTTATATGGTAGTACTCTTAACATAATTCATGTGATTTTGACCAGTTCAATTGGGATTCTGTTTCCAGGCAGAAGATGGTGTTGGTCTACCGGAAGAAGTTTTAAACGATATAGGATTTGAAAGATCGGCCAAGTTCTACTTTATGTACATCCGATTTGATTTGCTGTGGTCCCTGAACCTTTTTGCATTAATACTACTGAATTTTCTTGAGGTCAGTTTCAATTCTTTCATTGTGTTTTTCTTCCTTTGCTTAAGCAACCTGTATAATGTGTGTAAAATCAGAGTTCTAAAGTCAGATATCATGTTGTTCAGTCATCAGGGTTAATGAAGTCTATTTCCTTATGGCGACATTTATTTGTTTTTTTTATGTTGTAGTTAATTTATTGAGATGAAATTATCCGTATTCAAAACCATGCAGACGCCTCTATGGTGTTCAAAGGATCAACAATATTGCCAGGACAGAGAGTATTATTTCCTTGGACAGCTGCCATATTTAACCAGTGCCGAGTCCCTCATCTATGAGGTAAGGGTCACAAGACTACTTAGTTAAAGCTTGTAGAATAGAGATTTTAAAATTTCTACCTTTTGATATATTGTTTGTATTAATGAATCAGCCCTTTGTTTGGGTGTTCTGTATGTTCAATTTTCAGTTCTGCACTTTGTTCCTATTTGTTCATTCTAAAACTATTCCCTACTTCTTCAATCTGAAATTGAATCATGGAGGTTGTTTAACGAATCAAATCTTCCATATTCTGCAGCTGCTATGTATTTCTATGGTCTGATCCATATATTACTATATGAAGTATTTACTAGTTACACAAAGCTTTTCCTTTCTTTTCTCCAAAAACTTGCAGTAGTCATATTACTTAATAACAAAGACTACATAAGTGATCTACATGAAAAGAACATGTTGGCATGTCATCCACTGATTACCCTTTCTAACCAAATTGGAGTCCTAGAATCGAAAATTTGACGAGGTCTCAGTAGTCAGTACTATATCTATAACCTTCCAGTAGCTCAGAGATATTATCATTTTTCTACTGAGTACCTTATTTTGTGCTCTACACCAACCTAGGCTTCATATATTACTTTCTTGTTAGATGTGTTCTACATATAAGATGAGCCACAAATCTACTGTAGTTGGATTTTGAAATTGTCATTGCTATAATCTATGTTAATGCTGCTCTGGATATGGAAGCTTGTGGCTGAGTGAATAAGATCCACAAAACGTCCTTGCCCTTGCAGGGGACAAAAAATACCTTCATTATTACTTAATGTGAAGCTTTTGTAATTTAGTGATGCATATGGATCTGTAGATCTGTTCTTTAATTAGCACACATTATCTTAATGTTCAAACGTTTGTTATCATGTCAAACTAATAGCTATAAACTGATTAGAAGGTATAATCATGGGTGAACTGTATTACAAATTTACAAGTTCCTGTGGGATATTTTCATGTTTCTGAATGGAACCTCATGCTTCCTTTTCTTCTTTATGCAGGGAATAACACTTATTGTACTCATTTTGCATACATTTTTCCCACTTGCCTATGAAGGCTATCATCTTTACTGGAAGAATTACCAGAACAAATTAAAGGTTAGTACATAAATTTGATTTTAAGAAACCTTACCTCTTAATAGTTTATCACTTTAGTCAATTGGATATTGAATCTACAAAATATAGGATTATTGTAGCCATTTCCTTTGTTTTAGAACTTAGAACAAAGTTTCACCCTTCTTTTGCAATTGCACATTATGGCTCACTTCGTTTTAATATAATCATTTTGTAACTTCAATTGTAGGATAATTTGTAACTAATCATGAACTATCACACTTTTGCAACTAAATACAATGATATAATTTTCTTAATAACTAAATACCATGAACTTTCAACACCTTTACAACTTGGTACCATGTGTTAGTTGACCACCAAATTTGATCTTGACAGTCAACTGTAACTTCTGAATAATTTTTCCCCTCAACAACTTGCAAATTCTCAACCCCTTTCTTCTTCCTTCTCCCCCTTACCATCTTATCTGACTACCCCACTGACTGGCTCACCCTCTCTTCCCGCACCTCTCACCAACATCCCATCTCCCCGTACCCTAGCTGACCGCCTCAATCCCGCTCCCTGCACCCCTCCCTACCACTTGCCTCCCCGTTCCTCCTCTACCCATTCTGTCACCATTGTTTCTGGACCACCTCAACCACAACCCTCTACCTCCCTCTACCCCTAGCACCCCCATTCAACCTACAACCACCCACATGCCAAGGCATAAGGGCAGGGATGAAGTTGTATTTTGGCATATCCTTTTGCAGAATAGTGATAGTTCAGGGTATTTTGTTACAAAAACAGAGTTCATGGTAGCAAGTTGTTAATAAATGAATTTTCTTTATATTTAGTTGCAAAAGTATAATAGTTCATGGTAAATTGCAAATTAGCGTTATTTCTATTGACGTATATCACATGCCAATGACCATCAAATTATCGTTATTAAACCCAACACAGGGGGACTTAAGTCTACATTATGCTGTCAGTAGAAATTTAAATGTACAGAGAACATCGACGAACTAAGAAGAACTAAGACTAATTTTTTGTGATGTTCACCCGCTTTTGGTGAACTCAATGTAGATATTTGACTATTTCCACCTCTCCTATCTTCTCCCTTTCTTCTTGATTCCCTAGGCTTAGCTTTATTTTGCAGCTTCTTGTTGGACTATAAGTGTTAAATTAGCTTAATATGAGTAGTTCATATGCTACCTAAGAGCTTAAGCTTTAGGTGCTCAGCGTGCTTCTTTGAATGGTATTAGAGCAAGGTTCTTTGAGGCTTCTACTTATTTATGTTACCCCACCTGCTAGGGAGCTGTCGTAATCGATTTCTGTTATGTCCAATTGTGAGTAATGACGAAGAGCAAAGTCTTTATTCTACCTGCTACTGCTAAAACTTGGTGGGATCTTTGTCAGCATCTCTGTTGGCTTGCTTGATGCTTCACCATCCCCTTTTCGTAATTCGGCTTGTCAATTATTTGACACTTGGCCTCATCGATCTTGTTGTTTTCTATTGTGTTCCTTTGGCTTTTGTTACCAGCAGTGTCTCTTAATGTATATTGACTTACTTGGTGCTTTACTGTCACCTCTTTCATAGAATCAAGTATTTGGTGCTTGGGCTCTTTTAATATACTGCTGCTACAATTCTTCATGTTTTTTGTTGTTAGTATGGTTGCTGGTACAGCATGGTCAAGCTGAGGCTTTTACTACATATGGACGCTTAGCCTTTACTATAAGCAAGAATGAATGCGCTGATACAAATAAAATTGCAGCATCACGATCAGACAGAGGCAAAATTTTACTCTCCATCACTCCTCTCATCTCCTGCTCCTTAAGACCATTTTGGTTGCAGGGAATTGTGGTTACGAGGATTACAGTTTTAAATGTTGGCCGAAATTGAGTCACTTTTTAGTTGTTTAAGCTTTGGTAAAGTTGTTACTTTTTATCAGTTGTTAAAAATGTCCTCCAGGGTTTGAATCTCATATCAAAAAGTATTTCCTGTACCAGCTTGCCTCTCTTTCATGTGAAAGCTGCATGTTCTCTCTTTCACATGATGTCGTGGCCCAGGAGAGTTAAAAATTGATACGGGAGAATTAAAATTGATATATAAAAAATGATAATACTGAGTCACTGACAATATTTTTTTTTAACCTTATTTCACTTCCATCATTTTTAATTTACCTGCTGTTTTCTGAAAAGTTGAAGCGTCACTAAGTGTACGATGAATGTAGATGATACACTTGATGTGTGAAGTTCTGAAGCAACAATTGCTTTTATAAATTTGTATAGATCTTAGGTGAAGTATGTGATGCAGTTGGACACTTGTTTATGGGACGTTATATCTAAAAAAGAGTTCATATTTATTTATTAGCACATGTTATGTAAAACACATACATCTTATTACTCCTTAATCCATTGCGTGTAAAGGGAATCACCTTGTGCTAGTTCCTGCCATCAAGCTTGTTTTCTCATTGACTATCAAGACAAACAAGTCACCAGTCTCGTGTTAGATGCAATCATCTCCATGCTTTTTCTTTCCTATCATGGTGATGTTATATTATGCTTATTTGATCTATTTATTTCATGCTCTTTTGAGATAAATGGATGAGGTCAGAAAGGTGCCAGCCAGATGTTCATTACTGTTCTTTGTCATGATTAATTGCTGTTTTGATGCTTTGCTCAAGGCAAACATCGAATACAATGTTTTAATTTTAACATTATTTTTATGCTTATTTGATCTTCTTTTGTTCAATAATAGAACTCTATGGCATTTGCAGGTCTTTCTTCTTTTGCTTTTGGGATTAGACATGATGGTATATGCGATTTCTTTGTCCCTGCTGCCACTTGCTTATTTACCTTTCAGACTTGGTCCATACGTTCGTGTGGTCTTTTTGGCTTTGTCAATAAGGTAAAAGTTACTTAATTCTTATGTTGGTGCTTGAAAATGCCCTACCTACATCATGCCGATTTCTTTTCAATAAGATACTAGAAGTTTCATGTGCCTATGAATAGCCTGAAGTGAAGTCATTGAAATCATATGCAGGCTAAATTAAAATTGACCTAATTGTGGAAAATGAAGATAAATAGGACATCTAGCTGTTTACACTTTTTATCCTGGAGGATGTGGGTTTGAATAGCGGTAATAGACTGGAGAAAGGGAAATCATTTCCATCTAAAAAAGGAGAAACATAAACTGTCATGTTATCAGTCTATGTTGCACGGACATGAGAAAATGGTGTTCGTATTTGTACCTGTATTTGGGTCAATATTCGTACAATATAGGTGAAAACATTGTACCTATTTGAAAAGGTTTGTATCCCGTACCTATATTGTGTCTGTATCCGTGTCCATATTTGCAACATAGTAACTAATTATACAAAAAACCTTATTTAAAAAAATCCTGTTGTAGAATTGTCGCTGATCATTATCTTGTTGGTGAAGAATTTTCCTCTATTCAATTCTGGTTCATATCATGAAAGCTGCCCCTTTCTCCCATAAAACATCCCTTTGTCATCTTCCCTTCTGCAAATACTCAAATACTTATCTTTTTCACAGCATTAGGCCTTGATCAGTTGGAAGTGGATCCTAGATGATCAAGATAATTTAAGACATAAAACGTTAACTTAGTTATTCAATCTGGGAATCTAAGAAGGATTATAGGGTGAAAGCTGCTATATGGGGCTTATAACAATGTGTTGAATGCCTGGTGGTAAATTGAATTCCTTAAGGAGTTTGTGTAGTAAAGGAAGACAATATGATGTTTCTTGTTCACCCATCAAAGGTGCGAACTAGTAGTAGAAATTCCTCATCCTCTAGAGTGTCTTGTGTTGGAAAGTAAATGACAGTTTGTTTAGGCTATATTAAATAAATACATAGACCGATACTGATAAGGGATACAAACATTTTCAGATAGGTACGAGCTATTTGCAATAAGTACTCACATATATCGCAAGAATATGGACAAAGATATGGGTACGAACACGATACAAATACATAAAACTATTTATCGCATCCATGCAACATAGGTTTAATGAACGGATAGGAACACGTTTAACTAAAAAAACTTTTGAACACTTATCTCGTGTTACACCTTTGATATATTTCACCAATTAGATCAAGGAGCAACATTAAGTCCTTATCTCTTTGAGCTAGTTATAGATAAAATTTAAGCATATTAACTATGAGTTTTTATGGTGTATGATGCTTGTTGATGATTTTGTGGTATTTAGAATTTGTGAGAAGTTTTTTGGAATCTAATTTTTTTTAAAATTAATAGAAAGAAAACAATGTAGGAATTGAATCTTCAACCAAAAAGTAAAAAATCAAAGTGAGGGATAAGTCCATATTGATAGACGAGAGATTCCTAGGGTGATAGTTTATGGTAGAATCAATCATTCTTCATGTTGGAGGGGCCCCGGGATTTTACGACGTACTTGAAAAGCCACATACATATGCTTTATACCCAATCATTCTGGATAACGCTTGCATCCTCTGTCTTACCACGGCTATTGGCACAGAGTTTCCAGTTGCTTATTTGTCAGATACTGTTATTGCTTCTTCTCCGAGAAAGAAGTTCACGACTCGTGGGCCTTCTACCTCCATGCAGCATTCTCTATCAGGCTTTTGCCCAAGAATTAAAACAAGATTGTTGAATTGGAGAAGTGCTTCATGATTGTAGCACAGTCACATATACAGACACGATACATATGCGAGATGCATACCTTGTTGCATTTTCCCATCAAGATGATCACACCTTGTTGAATTTTCTGCTCCTTTTCATGATTCACATGAAAGGTTCTCGTTTTCTATTACACTAAACCTCTTATCTTCTTTATTTTCCTAGTTTTATTTCTTTATTATTTCTGAGGCTGATAATTTCTTCTTTACTTCTCTTCCTTACAAATTCTGGATCAATTGATAGCATTTTTACATTAAATATCACTAAATGGTAAATACCAATTTTTATGGAAGAAACAAAAAAGGATCAGACTTAGAAGTCGTTGTGGCAGAATTAGAAGAGGTGAGTAAGATACATTTAAAGGTTCAAGACAATACAATTAGAGGGTTTTTGACCTTTTTTGATACTCAAAGGAGGTCTAGATTTCCCTAATACTTACGGAATTTGTCATACTCAAACTAATTTAGATAGTGGTCGTGCCAATGTATTTTCTTTATTATTCATACATTATTATTGAACCAAAATATCAGAGAAAAAGGTTGCAAACAGTAATCCAAATACTCTATAGGTGTTGTAAGTTCTGTTTGTTTTTCAAAAGAGAACCTGCATTTTGGTGCTCGTGTTTTGCATAAAATCTTGCAAAAGAAATCAATTTAATTATAGTGTTATTAGCTTTCATTGGCTAATTGTTACTAGCAATTAAGCAACTTATCGTCGTGTTTGTCCGCTTAGTTTTTATCCTTGATCTTGCAAAGTGTACCTTTACGTCATTCTTGTTAAGGGGTGTCTAGAATCTTTGGACTTTAGAGAGCTACTCTTGGTATTACGTACTCTTAGACTACCTAACTAATATTTAAGGTTACTTCATTAACTGCTTGCCAATGTTAAACAAAACCCCTTTTCACTTTTCAGTACGAATAGATGAAGGATGAAGACGAAGTAGATGAAGTTGTCAGTGTAAAGTATTAAGTGTACAAGTAACTTACTGCATGATAATAATTTGGTAAAGTTCTGTTTGTTTTTCAAAAGAGAACCTGCATTTTGGTGCTCGTGTTTTGCATAAAATCTTGCAAAAGAAATCAATTTAATTATAGTGTTATTAGCTTTCATTGGCTAATTGTTAGCAATTAAGCAACTTATCGTCGTGTTTGTCCGCTTAGTTTTTATTCTTGATCTTGCAAAGTGTACTTTTACGTCTTTCTTGTTAAGGGATGTCTAGAATCTTTGGACTTTAGAGAGCTACTCTTGGTATTACGTACTCGTAGACTACCTAACTAATATTTAAGGTTACTTCGTAAACTGCTTGTCAATGTTAAACAAAACCCCTTTTCAGTACGAATAGATGAAGGGTGAAGACGAAGTAGATGAAGTTGTCAGTGTAAAGTATGAAGTGTACAAGTAACTTACTGCATGATAATACTTTGGTAAAGTTTGCACTGCAGTTGGAGATGAAGGTTCATATTGCAAAGTATGTTAGTTAATTATATCCCTGGTTTATCATCCTAATGTTTGTTACTATAAGACTATAACCTTAAAATTTTTACATCTAGATGACTAGATCCATAAGAAATTAGCAAAGGAGCTAAGGAGCAAAGGAGGGAACTTTATGTAGAATATGCAGGCAATAAGAAATATTGTAGGTTGGTTCATGCACAACCCTTTTTTTATCAGATGAACAACCTATCTATATCTCCCTTTTTTATGTTTCAGTATCTCATTCTCTGCTTGTGCTTTTTTAATTTTGGATATAACTGTTATTTGGAGTGTGTAGTTCTGGTCTCACCCAGATCAGCCATTCAGTTAACTCTTTTTATTCTTACATTATTCTAATCAAGATGTTCTTCTCTGAGTTAGGGAATTGAGGACTTGTATAGTTACACTGGCTGGAATGGTTGGAACATACCTGAATGTTTTGGTAAGGTTTTGGTTTAAAATCTCCTCCATCCCAGTATAAATCTTCTCTCAAACTACTAAACATCAATTCTTTACTTTCCACATGATTTACTAATTGAATAGATAATAATTTTGGTGAAGGCCGATGGTCATGATTCTGAGAAAGATGTTATTGCCACTTATATTTTTCTATATCCCTCATTCATATGCATATACATTGTAACACTTGACCCAGAGCTTTTAGATATTTACTTCATGTCTGCTGTCTTCCAATTCAGGCACTTTCGCTGCTGTTCCTTTTGTTCGCCAGCTGGTTAGCATATGTCACATTTGAAGACACTGAACAGGGAAAGACCGTGTTTTATTCCTTTGGTGTTACTCTGTATCAAATGTTTGTGCTTTTCACCACATCTAACAATCCTGATGTATGGATTCCTGCTTACAAGTAAGATGGCATTTTCAGAAACAAAAAATTTGTTTTTTTTTTCCCTTCAACCATAGCAGAGTAGTAACCTGTTCTTGCTATCTGAGGGTTACACCTGTTGTGAACTTTTCGATGTTTTATTGTATTTTGTCTTTTAAACCTTTAGTCAAAGGATCATGTCGAATCAGACTTGTTACCATCTGTTCTGGAGTTCTAATGTGATGCTTGTTTTTTAACAGGACGTCCCGCTGGTCATCCCTGTTTTTTGTTGTTTATGTTCTGTTGGGTGTTTACTTCCTCACAAATCTTATCCTTGCTGTTGTTTATGATAGCTTTAAAGCTCAGGTATCTAGTGTTTTGGTTGGTCATTTTGAAATGGATACTCGCTTGTGATATTTCGAATTTTCATCTTCAAAGCATTCTTCAGTAATGCTTTAACATGCTGGACATTTTTTTTTACTAGCTTAATAAACCATATTTGTTACCATCTTAATATACCACATCCTTCAAAGACTAAATTCCTTATTTGTTTTATTGTAGCTTGCAAAGCAAGTCATTGAGATGGACACCATGAGGAAAGGTATCTTAGGAAAGGCATTCAGTCTCATTGATACTTATGTAAGTATATTTGGGTTATTAATTTCTACTTGGCAGGTTTCCTTTGTCGAGTTTCCATGAGTCAGCAAAATGTTTCCATTAAATTGGTTGATATTGGTCTACCAGAACAAATTTCAAATGCAAAAATCAGTACTTGACATGCCATGCTTGTCATTATTTATAACCAATCAAAACTTTGACAATCGAGGAGATTAGGTTACCGACCAAGGTTCTCCACTAACATATAAGGCAAAACAATGTGAGACCTAGTTAAAATTGGAGGAGAGGACAATAGCTTTTAGAGGTGGGATATCAAACTTGTAGTGGAGAATGGATGAGAAGCTATGTTGTTACAGGCGACGCCTAGGTGTACAGGTTGGGGGGAGCTCGTCTCGACAAGGAGAAGAAAACGCCGTGCCAGGCGGTGGGCGCCTAGGGGCGACCAGGGGAATACATAGGCGCGCCTAGGCGGTTATTTAATGCCTATTAGTTATCAACTTGTTATTATTACTTGGTGTTGAATATTGGTTAATGCTTAATATATTGCTTAATGCTTACTTTAGGCTTATTATATTGATTATTGGTTAATGCTTATTATATTGCATATATTGTTTTGCTTTCATTAATCATTATTTGAATTCTTTTAAATTGCTATGATGTTGCTTCTTATTGCTATGTTGTTGCTTCTTATATGAACTGAACATATTGCTTATTGTAATACTAATTATACATAACTTCATATAGCTGCAATTTTTTCTTCAAAATAACGTGTGTCCTGGGTGGGTGCCTAGGAGGCGGCGCCTAGGCAAGGCAAGTGGGCTGTCGCCTCGCCTAGCGCCCAGTACAACATAGATGAGAAGTATATGGAGGCATGCTGTAAAAGGAATGGAGAAGTATGAAGGATAACAATAGGAGTAAGGTAGATAAGAGGAGGACGAGAAAGGAGGCACATAAGGAAGAATAAATCAGGAAGAGAAGAGGGGTGGGTGATAGGAAACAAAGAGGGAAAATTTGAGGCATAGAGAGGCTAATATGAGTTTGGACCGCAATCTTTAAGGTTCCATCACTCAGTTACCTGAACTTTCCAAGCTCATAATAACACTTAATAAAACTTACCACCCATGACCTGTTAAAGTTACTCCTGTTTTAACTTATTGAACTCATGCCATTATTTTGAACGATGTAACTGCAAAGCCCTTTGACCCAAGCAAATAGTGATGCAACATTAGTACTCACCTCTTTCTTCATCGTCAGACCATTGGTAACCTTCTGGTATCAGCAACAATCACAAGATCCCTGAAGGTTATCTTGATCACTTGAGACCAGTGACAATCCCAAGCTCCCTGAAGGTTATCACTTGAGACCGCTATTACCATATTATAGCCTCCAAGACACTTTCTGAGATGTGTAAACGAAGAAGAATCAATCGCAAACACACAAGATCTAACATGGTTCGGAGATTTTCTCCTACTTCCATGGCTGCAGACAAGCTATTTGATTATTCCGAGAGTAACGATTACAAGAGATGAAGCCCTATTTATAGGCTGAGATTAGGGCAACCACAGCCTTCAACTTTATTACAGAAACACCCCTAGGACCTTTTGCGGATTGGATTGGTGCTCCTACCAAGTGCCACTTTTCTATTGTATGTGCCTTCCTGGGATTCCGTACTTGGATGGGCAAGAAGCATGATGTTTCTGCTCCTATGTCGATATAGATGATTGTATTGTTTCCAAATGAAGCTCATGTTCCTTCATAAGCTACTTCCTTTTTGGGCCTCCATGTTGCCATGTCTACTTCTATCAAACATGATAATAGGACCGCAATTTGTATTACTGAGTATTCAGTATTCGACTTTCAAACAAAGATTATCTGTTCATCTCTGTTTCAGATACATCCATCCTATCTGTTTATTAGATCTCCCCTAAGTAGTGATATTCAACCTATGAGTGCTTGAGCTTCAAGCAAACGCTCAGTCAAGGGTGGAGCCATGATTTTAGTTTACCCTGGGCTGAACTTAATTAAAACGTCTTGAATTTTTTTTAACAAATGAATGTTTTGTTAGTTCCGTAATGTCCATATCTCATCGTGTCCACACCGTACCGTTTTAACCAATATAGAACAGTGTCAAATATACTAAAAAAATGGAAACCTGACAATTTTTTTGGGTTTACCGGTCCTCAAGGATTGTTACTGTTTTATAAGTAGTATTATCCAAAGAGGCATACAAGTCCTCAACACTACTACTACCTTGTAGAGAAGTTCTCTAGTATAATTTATATTCCTATTCACTCCAGTTCACTATAAGTTCTTCTATTACTACTTTCCGCTCATTATAAAATCTCTATCCAAGCCTCTGCTCCTACAAAACAAACGAACCTGATGATATTAATACTTATTGGTAGGATTGTACCGATGCTAATGTTAATCCAACTGGCTTGGTTTTGGAATTCCGAATGCAACCTCTACTATTCTGGAATAGAAATGTTCCACGATTTGTAACAAAATTCACAGAATCCAATTACTAGTGATTGAGCGAATTATTGTAACTCTGATTTGATCATTGAATCATTCTTGGTCAACATTTGTTTAACAGAGGAAGGAAGGAGAACCCATCAACTTCTTCGCCACACAGGTTTGTAAAATATTATGGTTTAATTGCAACTTGATACCCTCAACTATTCCTGTTTTTCAGCTTGATACCCTAAACTTTTTTATTCGACAACTTGATACCATCAACTATTTAATATTTTCAATTTGATATCCAAAATTTGAAAAAGGACAAAATTATCTCTTCCTTTCACTTTTCAACAGAATCCAACCTCTCCCCCCTCTTCACTGCCAGCTCACCACTCCCCCCCACCCCGCCCCCTCCAGCCACCCCCACCCCCGCCCCCTCCAGCCAACCTCGACCCCCCCGCCCCACCGCCATCCCCGCTCCCCCTACCCGGTTGTACCACCGTCCTGCCTCTCTCCGGACGCTCGTGATGGCTGGAGGGGGCTCGGGGGGGGGGGGGGGGGTGGCCGGAGGGAGGGTGCGGGAGGGGGCGGGCGGGTGGCCGGAGGGAGGGTGCGGGAGGGGGCGGGCGGGTGGCCGGAGGGGGACGACATGGGGGGGTTGGGGGCGGGGTGTAGTTTTAAGTTTAGATTAGGGGTACTTTCGTCGATTTTTTTTTTTTCAGGGTATCAAGTTGTTATAAAAAAAGTTTAGAATATCAAGTTGAAAAACTAGAATAGCTGAGGGTATCAAGTTACAATTAAGCCAAACATTATTCCTGTAAGAAGACAAAGCATTGAACATAGCTAAAGAAACGATTTTGAAGCAAGCATTTCATCAAACAGATGGTGGGAAGAGAAAAAAATTCCTACCAACCTCCGATTTCCTCTTGATGCATTGCCTCAGCTTCTTGTCTCTCGATGTCGACGAGGGCCTCCCTCGCCCTCTCGACTCTCAGCACCGCCGTCGAGCAGCCAATACGTGGTTCGGCTCCTCTTGAGGAGCTCGTCCACCATTACTTACACTTTCTCAGAGTCAAGAGCCAAGGAACAAGTGCTTCTCTGACTCCGAGTACTCGCAGATCTTGACGACAAAGGCGCGACCAAGTATCCGATTCCGATCAAGCGATGATTGTTTCCAATGGTTGCTTCCATCTGATTGGTACTCTTCTGATGGGTTGGCGGGTGAGCTAGAGTGTGGGCATGCCTTTAGTGGACATGGCTTTACCTATATATAAAAACAAATTGGGATGGCTTGGTGGGCTGGTCCCCACCCCACCCCAGCCCACCAATAAATCTGCCCGTCCGACTCCGAGTGCTCGCGGAACTTGAGGACAAAGGCGCATCCAAGTGCCCGATTCCGATCGAGTGAATGGTTACTTCCATCTGATCGGTACTTTTCTGCTGAGTTGGTGGGTATGCTAGAGTGTGGGCAGGCCTTTAGTGGGCAAGGCTTTACCCATATATAAATTTTTTTGGGATGGCTGGGGGGGCTGGGGCAGCCCACCAGCAGATCCGCCCCTGCACTCAGTTGGTATAGATTAACTGTTAGCTGAGAAGGTGATTGGTGTATTTCATGATGCTTTTGAGCAGCACTTATAGTCTGTACTCTGAGATAAAGCAATTATTTGTTTGAATGCTCATAGAAAAGAGGTAGCATCTATGATTTAAAGAGACTGCTAGGCTGGATAGTATGTTCAACAGCCTCGAGAACCCCCTTTTCCTTCTTCCCTTTGCACCCATGGTCCCACCATCTCCACACACCCACACCCACACCCACACCTTCACCTTGAGCCCATTCACACACACCACTCTTCTCTTGTTACAGTTAGAACGAAAGCCTAACTAGGTTATACTGAAATATATAAAGTCATTCTGATCATAAAAGGCTGTTGCTTGCCAGTAATAGAACTGATTCCTCATCTCAGATATTACACTATTGATAAATGGGACTGAGTGCTCTTATTGTTTGTGTAATTGTGTATTATACAGTTCTACTTGCATCATATCCTTGTTTTAAACATTTTCCTTGAATGTTAAATCTTGGGCTCTCGGCTTTGGAGCGGTATTGAGGAAAACCCTTATTTAATACTTCGCTTCATTTTTTTGTTGCTCTATCACACTATGGACTTGTAATTAAGATATGTGAAGGCTTTAACAAGAGAGAAAGGCAAAAGCTTGTATTGTGGAGTTGACAAATGTAGTAGTAGACCTAAAAAACCATGATAGGCGTTGGACAGGATATGTAATTGACACATGATGCACAAGATATGTACATACACACACAATTTCATACACAAGTACACATGCACTACGATCAGTGATGCTGGACAACCTTGTTGTAATTAGGTTTGGTCCGTTAACATGAAAAGATTGTAGCATCCTACTATATCTATGACATACCTTATATGATTGACAATGTTCAGATTACCTTGAACATGGAAAGATTCTCCTATAGGTACTAAATATTTGTATGCTTGATCTAGTGCAACCCAACTGGATCTGGTGAAAATGTATTTAAATATTGCTCTTTCTTTTAAGATGGACAATTTTCTTGGTCTCAAAAGGTAGATTTTCACTTTGTAAAAGCTGATGATAGAACCATGCTGTTTTTTCTTTGGCTACCTTTTATGTATGCTTCATGATGGAGATATTGATAAGGTGATGCATAAATTTAAACATGATGTTTGAAATGGAGTACTTTGTGATTGCAAGACACCTCTAAAGTTAAAAGGAAAATACTACAAGACCAGCCATGCCTTATGGACCAAACTATTGGGCAATTAAGAAACATGTACAGAAAGTTAGTGTAGCCGAAATGAAAATGCTAAGAAGGATGAGTGACAATACATTAAAAGACATGATAAGAAATAACTCAATAAGTGTATTCATCGGGAGTGGAGGTGGCGTCAAATGAGGACAAGATGAGAGAAAATTGTGTTAGTTGGTTTGTACATAGGCAACGTAGACCAATAGATGCTTCCATAAGGAGGAGCAATAAGGTAGTAGTTAATGGAGATGCTAGGACTAGATGTAGGCCTAGACGAATATGGTTTGAAGTTTTAAAGAAACATGGTTTTTGTAAGTGTTACAGAGGATGCAAACGACCGACCCCCAAAAATAGGAATAAAGGCTTTGTTGTTGTTGTTGTTTTCATATTCCACAGAAGAAACTGTTGTGAGTCTTGTTGTTTAATTTTCATTCATGATAGCTTTGTGTCTATTCATCTCTAACATTATTGATTATGATTGTTTGCACACCAGAAGCATGGGTTTCTGAATAAAGAACAATGCATTCGTCTATTTGAGGAATTGAATAAGTACAGGTAACAACTACTTCCATTTCATAACACACATAATGCCATATTGAGAGATTGTATTTCTCTAACTGTAGCACCATAATTTATGAGAATTATTTGTCTATGTAATTTGACATCATTTGAATGATACATATTTGTTCCTAATATGACACGAACAACGGTTTTTAATCTTGGATACTCATTATGGTAATTTGTGAAATTTACTGGTGTTGCATATATAATGATTTTGCCGAGTAGATCCATTTAAGTGTATATTCATAAATATTATTAATTCATAAAGAAGTGGTAGAAATACACGGGTAAATAAATTTGAAGTAGAAAACACACAAGCACGGAAACACAAAATGTTATTTTGCATCATGGACACTTAAAAGGAGGATTATTTTTAAAAGTTGAAAGTTACTCTTGAAATTCTTTTTTGCATTTCTGCAAATGTGGTTCACCCACCCGATTGCATTTTGTGGGTGACCAGTTTAGCAAGATAAACCACTTTAGGTGACACAACGAATGGAAATTTGTCAATCAAGTACCAGAGGCACACAACTAGCTATTCATGCCTTCTCAATAATATAATAGGCAAACAACTATAAGACAGATCGTTTAGCAGCTACCTTCTGTCAGATCGTTAATGATGCAATATATTTAGCTACCTTCCCCAATAAAGATGGAATGTAGAAATAGCACTTCTAAGAACTGAAAGAAATTCTGCAACTAGCAGAATCTGTATTCGTCATAGGCTATGTAAAATCTACAATCTCCTCTTTAACACCACTGCTGATTTTAATTTTGAAGGACTTAAGATCATGCAGTAAATGAATACTGTAAAAGAAGTCCAAAATAGTTCCATATGAGATATAATATGGGAACTTTTTTGTGCTTATATATGAATGATTGAGTCTCGTGTACATACATTTTTACATTGTGGCCCATGCATGCGTCACATGTCGTGACAGACTCGCGGACTGGGTTGTGACATAAATGCTTCCAAATTTCAACTTTATTTTCAGTAAGATTGTTGATTGGGTATATATATGGAGGACTTAAATGATTACAGAATTGAAAATTTCTTTCATGAATTAGTCACGGAGTTTATAAGAGAGAATTATGAATTATGCTATGCTTTCATATTACTGTTTCTTAGAAATTGGTACACCCCTTCTTATTGTCCTCTAAACCTTTTTCTTCTTATGGAACTTATAGTTGATCTTTAGTTTTTTTTTATAATTCATCTTCTAGCCTGTGATTTGGTAAGTCTTGTGCACGGGCTCCCTTCAGAAAACATCTACATCATTACGGGTCTTATAAATCTGACTAAAATGAAAAATTCAATCATAACTATGACTGAGAAGGGTGGGGGAAAACCCATTCCTTGTATAATAAAATCTTTATGTAAATGGAATTATAATAAAATTGTTAGATGATTCATTGTGTAATGTTTGTTATACATGTCCTGTTCTTGTTCAATATGGCAGTATTTTTCTATTTGATGGCTACCCATTAACTATTCCTTGCTTATCTTGTGTTATTTGAAGATCTTTACCAAAAATCTCGCGGGAAGATTTTGAATTGATATTCAATGAGCTTGATGACAGTGGTGATTTCAAAGTAAGATCATCCAGCCTTCCTCAATGTTTACTATCTGTGTATCTGCTTCCAAATTGTTTGAAATTTGTTGTTTTCTTGCTTTTGGATACATAATGTCGTATTGAGAGGAACACTATGGTTATTACGACAAATATACATTTTTGTTTTCTATCTGTTCATATTGCTTCAAGCGTTAAACTCACCTTTAACCTACCTTAATTTTTAAGAATTTGGCATGCAAAAAACTAATAAGTATTTTTAAACTAACCACCTCTATTGTCCTTTCCACTGTCCTTATTACAATTAATCTAGGATTTGAGATCCTCTTCCATGAACTTTTGAACTTTGAAGTTTAAGCTGTACCTACTTCGGTCTCGTTGCATTTGAAATTTGACCAGGATTATTAATAGTAAGAGAGCAGTAACCTTGTCTACTCTTTTCCCTTCAAAAATTTGTGTTCTTAATTGTCACTCATAAGTATGATAACCACTTTGATCAATTGACATTGACCATCTAAGTAATGGGAGAAAACTCGAACAATTGTAACAAGAGGGACACAATGCGATTTTCAATATATGTACTAGTAATTTGTTTTAGTATATAAGAGCAATTAGAGAGTAACAATTGACAAAGATACTCCACTTTCTAGTATTAGACATTGAATGTTCTTGTCTGCACCAAATGTTGGGAATAAGTAGGCCTGTTAGCAGCAGCAACAAAAAGAAGCCTTTATCCTAAATTTTCATATCAGCTATTTGAATCTTTTCTTCCATTATCTCTGTTAAGGGCCAATAATAACCTGTTATACTAAGAAATTTCACCGTGCCTGCTGCCCACCGCTACACACTTGCTATGCGCCTTAGTACAACCGGCACATCTGCACCCCGTTTTCTTTATTTCCATGGCATCTAGAGGATCAGTCGGTCTTTCAGCTAATCTTGGAATCTCGGTTCAGGATTAGCTTTCAGAGTCATCTATTTTATGTTTACTTGCTTCAACCACACACTCTAGGATCAAACTAAGGGACAACTCCTCTATTCCAACAAGTTTTATTCTATATTCAGATGTAATTGGTCCAAAACACGTGCATTTCCATTTATGCTGAATGATGACACCCACAGTTTAACAAATTCAAGATGTGGGTACAATCCAACTCTTTACTTCCTTCCTATGATGTAAATAAGAGTTTGATTTATGGATCTATATACATTCCCTTGCCTGTTTACATGCACTCATAAAGCCACTTCTGTGCATTATATTTAGGGCTTTCCTTGTTAAAAGTATGATTCAACATGATTAAACCAAGTGTGAGATTACCTCTTTTTGTTGCAGCCTGTTTGATTCTTGTTTTGGGCAGTTAATCTTTTTCAGCGTATTTGCTTTATGGCTTACAAAAATCATAAACAGCAGCAAAAACAAAGCCTTCATTGCAAGTTCTCGGGGTCGACACAAAAAAGTCATCAACTGTTTACCAAAATTCTGAACTACTTTTATATACTTGTTAACTTACTGTTTCTAATTGTAAAACAGCAATGATAGTTCCATCCTAGTACATAATTAAATCAAAATTTGTTGTGAAATGAAATGTCCTAGTACATAACTAAATCAAATTTTGTTGTGAAATAATTTTGCAGCCCTGTATGCAACATTGAGATGAATGATGCATCTAAGTGGCAAATAGTAGAAAATTCTATTAGAAATATTAGTTTTCAGTTTTAACCAAAGACTCAATCTCTGCAAACTAGCTGACTATATTATATTAAACATGTTGGCACTACCAAGTCCAAAAAATATTCTCTCTTATCCTGTCATGTTTTCTTTTTCATTTGTTTCATTAACAGATAAATTTGGAAGAGTTCTATGATCTGTGCAACGCAATTGCAGTGCGTTTCCAGAAGGAAGCCTCTGTAAGTCATATTTGTTCCTTCAATAAATATTCGGATCATTTTGCTAATTGTGTACATATGAAGGATGCAATTGGAATTGTGCCTTCATGTGGATAGGTAGGAGTTATGAGCTCTCATTTATGTGTAACACTTTGCATATGGTTGCAGCCATCTTGGTTCGAAAGGTACCCTTCATTTTACCATTCACCTCATTGTAAACGTCTGAAAGCTTTTGTGCGTAGCTCCACATTTGGATATATCATAGCCTTTGTGCTTATACTCAACTTTGTTGCAGTTGTCATCGAAACAACGGTAAATTCAAAATTGCTAATTTTTTATTCTCATTGTTTCATGTATTTTATTGTTATTTGTTTTTTTTTTGAACTTCATATTACGTTTTAATAGTGTGATTCAAGCTAAACTTCCTTCTGAGACTTCCACAAGTCATCATGGACCTCTAAAACAAATATTCTTGGACAGTTTTTTTATAGAACTCTCTCTCTATTCAATAGGCGCACGCGCGCGCACACACACACACAAATTTGAAGCTAAATGGTAAGTGGGAATTTGTCTCCCTCGCTCTCGTATCCAGGTCTTGGTGATTTTTTTACTACAGTTCTTTGTGATTATTTTATGAAGTAACATAAGGTAAGAGTTCTTATAGTGTTTGTAGTGGAACTTATAGAGTAAACATGTCGCGAGTTTATTAGTGATTAAAAGATTTTGAGCATTCCAAGGTAAATCCTTCATCTTCTTTTATTGCCCGCAGATCAGCCTGAAGGAGACCTTTTGAAGAAGTTGCTTAGCATTCTAGCAGCTTTCTGGCAATCTGTTTAAGTCAGGCAGTTTTAGAATTTTTTGCTCCTAAATTTGCATATTTCTTTGTTACACAATAAAGCAACACCTATTGACCTTTTATTAGGCCATTTTTTACTAACTTATATTATTTAATATTTACTTGGCAGCTAACAATATGGACTAAGAAATGTCCATTGTGTGATAGACAAGAGGCTGAGAACTAGATGGTGGATAGATTAGCATGTAAAGATTGTAAAGCTATACTGGGAGAGAGCTTCACTACTTAATGTAGGTTGATGGTCCTACATATACTATTAGGAGATGGAGGAAACAGATTAGGATAAACAAGGGACTGAGACTTGTTGGTGAACTTAGAAAAGGGAAATTAGTACTATTTACGGATAAAATGATAAAGAAAGATGGAACATAGAAGGAAATACTAATGTTATGTCTTATGTGGCGTAGTATATCAAATTGCATCCAGAAAGTAGCAAAAGAGGTTGTATGAGTTTCTAAAGGCAATGGTTGGACTTCTACAAAAAGTATTGGTAGAACTAGGAAGTCTAAAATGTAATGAAGGAAAAAAGAATTTCCTACAAAGAGTGGAAAATGTGTGAAAAATGAGGAAAACTTTGAGAGAGATAAACTAGCAAAGAAGGAAGCTAAGCAAGAAGTTTGTGAAGCAAAATCAAAATGTATGGCCTATAGTTATTTGTTTAGGAGGTTAGAAACTAAGGACGGAGAAAAAGATATTATAGGCTTGTTGAGAGTAGGGAAAGAGTAGGGAAATGAGGAGTAAAGACCTAGGTAATATCGAATGTATCAAGAGTGAAGACTAAAAGATATATCAATGAGAAATAGAGTTATGTTCACAAGTTATTTGATAATAGAAACCTAGAAGAGCTTAATTTAGATACATAATTAGTTCACGATATATCATATTGCTATTGTTGTAAGATTATAATTTATGAAGTTAAGGATGCTTTGAAGAGAATGAAAAATGGAAAAGAGGTAGGACTTAATGATTTTCTTATGAAGGTTTTGAAATGTTTAGGAGAGAAAGGATTTAAGTGGATGGCCTATAGTGATTTAAATAATGTATTGTTCTTATTTCTGTTAAGCACAAGACTCGCAGTATGGGTATCGAAATCAGTTTCGGACCCCTATTGAGTATCGCTATTTGCGTTTTCGGACCTAGGTTTTTGAGTTCTTCGTTTCAAAAAGCCAAAAATAACGAGTTATTTTGAAAACTACAAAAACATTTGATACGATACGACCGATACGCATCTTGTTGCATTTATTGAAGCTTGTTTATTTGTCTGTTGCAGCTTGATTTACAGAACAGTTCTGCACAGAGCGTTTGGCAGACAATTGAGTTCTGCCTTGGTAAGTTTGTAATGTATTTCTGAGAATATTATCACTTTCTTGTTTGTTTTTCCGACAATTCTATATTTTTCACATTATTTTTTTAGGCGTTCTATCATATGTAAGTTCTGTTTTACAGCAGAATTGGTGTTATTCATTCCTCCATTTTTATTTTCTTTGAATAGCAAAATCACTTTCCGTTCCTTATGCTCACACTTGGCCGTAATGACACTTGATATATACAAATTACAAAAAAAAATCTAGAAAATACAAAGAGTGAAAATGAATGAAGTAGAAAGTGACTGCTTTTGTGGTATGATGTGAAGCAAGGGTGGAGCGAGTTGATGGAACATAGCAAAAAATGTTCATTAAAAACTCTTCTATATTGTTTAAATAAATTTGGAAATAGACAGAAAACTATGACAACATGTGTTATATAAATTGCATGCCTAAACCAAACAAGCCTTTTATGATAGATCCTACCTGTTCAATTAACCCTTTGAAAGGTATGAAACATAAGATGCATATAATGATATCTGGCTGCACACGATGAGCTTGGCATGGCAACAGCTGGCCTTACAGGATGATCATCCTCACACTGGTTTGCAACTGAGTATGAGGATTGCTTCATGTATCAGATGGTATATCATATTAGGTTATGACATGTATTACATGTAATAAAGAATCACTTCAAATGTGATACATATAATAAAGATATAATTACATTTTGCAAACTGTCATAAAAGTTCTAACACGTAGCATCATGACCTAAAGGAGATGATACTAGTACTAAAAATGGAGATTATTTAATGGCTAAAGCATCAGATCCATATACTATATTATATGTTATGGTGCATTTTCTTCTATATTGCTTCTGATCAACTTTTGGTGCGGCGATAAAGAACACCAACTATAGAAAGAAAGTTTGACTAAAATCAGTGTGCACATCTTGGAAAGTTGAGAAGATGAATGTTCCTGCCAATTGACAGAGTAGTTCCACTCTGGTTTCGGCAGCCATAATGTCAACTTTTGGTGCTGAGATACATAAATCTGTTGGACATTTGTTGGTGTGCAGAAGATTGGTGGTCGTAGTGCAGAGTTTGGCAGCCAGAATCAGCAACTAATGGGAATAGACAATCATAATCAGCAGCCAGCAGTCTGATTTAACCTACACAGTTATTGGTGGCTGGCATACAGACAACCTGGACCTGCAACTGCTTTGTTTTCTAGCGAAGACCAATGATGATATTCAAAGGCTGTGGCTACAGAGGGGAGCTTTGTGGATAACTTACATGCGGCTGGTTGTGGAAGGAGATTTGCAGTAGTAGCAAGTAAGCAAGCAAGAGGGAAGTGTGTAGCAGTAGTAAGTCTAGCAAGAGAGCAGCACGTGATGGCTAGTGGAGACAGTGAAGCATGGGGTTGTGGGGTTGTCAATTGAAGCTAATAGCGCTGAGGGAAACATGTTTGACTGGAAAGTTGTGACATTTCAGATCTGATTGAACGCGGTTTGATGGTGTTGGCAATCTGAGGCATGCAGAAATGTAGCAATGAGCTCTGCCTTCATGTTGTCGCTTGGGTAGCCTCGTTGCACAGGGATTATCCTTTATATATATATATATATATATATATATATATATATATATATATATATATATATATATATATCACAGTGACATGTGGATTACCGAGTTGACAGTGGAGAGGAGGTCTTGGTGGGAGAGGATACCCGCCCAACGAGTGATGGTGGGTTGAGCCTCATTGTCTCTACCCAGCTTGCATCCACGAGTAGGGCGTTGACCACTTGCCCGGGGCAGAGTAGTATAGTTACCAGAGACATGGTGGCGTCGGGGATCGAGGAGCGAGGTGGTGGCGGATCGGCTGAGGGGCAGGTTTACTGTAGGAAGAGACGTGCTGTAGGGCCGCTGAGTGATGGTCCCTCTAGGGAGGGGGGCATCCTACTGACAGAGGGGAGGAGGTGTGTGTGGACAATCCTGCCTGGGCCTTGGTGCTCTCTCAGACCGTTCCCCAGCAGGCCATTCCGACTGGGATGGAGGAGGATCTGATAGCGACGGATGTGGCACACCCCCCAGGTGCCGATCCGGGTGTTTTCCAGGGGACCCAACCTCTCATTAATTAATGGCTATTATCGCCTGGAATGTGAGGGGGGCGTGTTCGATAGGGAGGTGGAGAGAGATTTGTGGGGTACTTAACAGAGAGAAATGTGACATCTCTGTTCTATTAGAAACCAAGATCAAAGGTGATAAGACTCTTGTTCGGCGGACCCCATCCCATTGGGCCCAACTACACAACCTGGATCTGTGTGACATGGCCAGAATCTGGGTAAGGTGGAACTCGAAGAGCTGGGATGGAGATTTGATTTTGATGACGGAGCAGTTGATTGCCATCTCCTTCTCGAACAAGGGCGGATTTCGGTTCCTGCTGGGGGCGGTCTACGGCCACAATGACAGACGGAGAAGGGAGTCCATGTGGAGCGACATCTCCCGTGTCGCAGCTGCAGCAAATTCGTCGGCTCTTCCTCTTCTGATGATTGGCGACTTCAATGCCCTTCTGCACTGAGGGGAGAAGGTGGGCGGATCGGCCAGTTCCAGACTCTATCCTTTATGATTTTCAGAGATGCCTCCTCCAGGCGGGGCTCCAGGGATTGTCTCGCTCTGGGTTCATCTGGACTTGGCATAACAAAGCAGTTCGGAACAGGGTTGCGTGTCAGCTTGATCGAGCTCTGGGCAATGGGGAATGGTTCTGGCATTTTCCAAACACTTCGGCGGTGGGCCTGGCGGCTGGGAACGAGCGATCATTCTCCCATCTGGGTTGGTTTCACTTCTCGGTCTCCGGGGAAGTCCCGCCCGTTCAGGTACAACAACAGTTGGTATCTCTCAGAGGGCTATCTGGAGGCGGTCTCAGAGGGACTTACTAGCGGTCAGGAGGGGACGACTCAGTTCCGCTTGGTTCGTCGTCTCAAGGCCACGAAGCAGGTTCTTCGAAGGTGGGTGAAGGGGTTGCCTAAGACTTCCTTAGAAGATAAGGAGGTGGAGTTGAGGGCTATCCAGCAAGACATGCAAGCTGACATGCTCAATGGGGACCTGACGGCTAGAGAGAAGGAGCTGATCGAAGAAGTCAACATCTTGCGGCTGCAGAAGGAGATTAGCACGGCTCAGAGAGCCAAATGCTCCTGGCTCAAGGACGGCGACCGGTGCTCCAAGTTCTTCTATGATGTCATCCGACCAGGCAGCATAGGAATCACATCCACCAGCTTCTGGATGTGGATGGCACTCTTGTGGGGGAACGGCTGCGATTCAGGGCGAGGCGGTCAGGTACTATACTGAGTTATATTCCAGACTGACTATCTGTCTGTATTTCCAGAGATAGTTATGAAGAGACTGGTGACTCCTTATGGAAATAGCATTCTCCTTGCTCCTGTGACATTGGAGGAGGTGGAAGCTATTGTCAAGAAGGCAGATCCCAACAAGGCTCCCGGTCCGGATGGATTTAGCAGTGGGTTCTATAAACGCCATTGGGACACTCTGAAGCACCAGGTCTTGGAGGTAGTACATGAGTTCTTCACCAAGGGAAGCTGCTGAAAGAGCTGAACCACACATTCCTGACCTTGGTGCCAAAGAAGGAGGGAGCGTCAGCGCTGGCGGACTTCAGACCTATTGCGTGCTGTAATTATCTTTATAAGATAATTACACACCTTATGTGCCGGCGGATGGAGGGGATCATGCAGGACTTGGTATCTCCGAACCAGGCTGCGTTTATCAAGGGGAGGTCGATTGCTGAACACAGCCTCCTGGCTCATGAGATGGTGCGGGACTTTAGTAAACCCGGAGGAGAGAAGGCATGCGTGAAACTGGACCTGCGGAAGGCCTATGACTTGGTCAATCGAGACTTCCTTTGTCATCTGATGTCAGCCATGGGTTTTGGGGACCACTGGGTTGCACTGATCCGGGAGTGCATCACATCCCCCACTTTCTGTCCTTATTCAGGGTATTCCTTATGGGTATTTCCTGAGCAATCGTGGACTTCGGCAAGGGGATCCCCTGTCTCCTTACCTGTTCACGCTTGTTATGGAATACTTCACATGCCTGATGGACCTGGCAGTACACCGAGGGAGACTGGTCCCATTGTACCGGAGAGTGGATCCCCAGTTACCCACCTCATATATGCTGATCTCTTGGTGTTCATCCAGCCATCGACGGAGGGTATGCAGACACTTGCAGAGATTATGGGAGAGTTACATTCCTTCTCGGGCCTCCAGTTGAACAGGAGAAGAGCCGGGTGTACTTCAGTTCTCTTTGTTCCCAGAATGAGGAGCGGGCTGACGTGCTGGGTATCTAGAGGAGCGATCTTCCGGTGTGCTACTTAGGAGTACCCCTCACGGTCAATTATGCGCGGGATCAGGACTGCCATAGTTTGGAGTATGTCCAGAGGAGAGTGGAAGGTTGACAAGCCGCTGGATTGTCATTTGGAGGTCGCATCGAGCTAGTCCGATCGGTGATTACGACTGTAGCTCATTTCTGGCTGCAATCCATCCTCCTTTCTATTGCCACTATTAGGAAAGTGGATCGGATTTGTGCAGATTTCATTTGGCGGGAGGGTTTGCATGCGATCTCCTGGGAGCAGCTCTGTCGACCCAGGAAGGAGGGAGGTGTGGGGCTTCGGCCGTTGCTGGAGATTAGGGAGGCCTCTGCGCTTAAGCTGGCCTGGAGGTTCATCTATGGGAGGTCTCTTTGGGCTGACTGGATGCATAGCAGATACGTGAAGCAGGACAACTTTTGGACGTGTGCTACAGACAACAATCACTCAGTCACGTTCAAGACTGTCCTGAGGCATAGGGGGGTTCTTAAATATGCTATCAGGAAGGTCATGAAGGATGGGTCTGGAACAGACCTTTGGCGGGATCCTTGGATAGATCGGCGCTCGCTATTGGACATAAGGGGGGCCCAGACACATCAGGAGGACAGGCGGGGCCTGTCGTGCAGTCGGATCATTCGTGACGGGGAGTGGCCATCGGAGCTGTATCGATTTACCGGGGAGCTGAGTGGGATCATCAGTTCTATTGCCATTGATCCGGCTTTACCTGCAGATCGGTGGATTTGGGAGCCGACAGGAGCTGCTACGGGTACTGGGGAGTTCCAATTCCGGAGCTGCTACAACCTCATCTGGCGCACTTTTCCTCAGAGTGCTGACTATGATTTTGTATGGTGCAAAGGTCTGGCCAGGAAGATGCAGTTGTGTCTTTACAAACTGCTACTGGGTCAGCTTTTGACTAGGGATCGTTTGAGTTCATTCGGAGTGCCGGTCCCAGATCCCAAGTGTGTGCTTTGTAGTCTGGAGCAAGAATCTATAAGACACATCTTCTTCGAGTGTGACTTGACTTGGCAGATCTGGAAGGAGCAGAGTAGAGTGTTGGGAGGATGCGACTCCGGGAAGGGTATTGGGGACATCATCACGGTGATCCGGGATAGTAGAGGTCGAGGGGAGGACTTGTTCCGGACTGCCAGAGTCCGTCTGGCTGCCTCAGTTTGGCATGTCTGGCGGGAGCGAAACCGTCGGATATTTGAGGGCCTGGTTTTCCCCCCTGTGGGCATTCTCCATAACATCGAATTTGATGTAAATGCTATGGGGACTGGATGAGTGGGAGTCCCACTCTGATTGTATGTTGTACGATTATTGCTTTGCTTTGGAATAAAATTTACCTTTTTCCTATATATATTATATATATATATAATATAGAGAGAGAGAGAGAGAAGAGAGAGAGAGGAGAGAATTGAACGTAAATAAAGAAATTACTAGTATTTGAACTTATATGATGAGTTCTATTAGAAAATTGGCAAGCAAGACCTTTCGAGAACTTATACTTAATGAGCCAACTCTTGAAGATGTAAGTGGTGGAAGAACAACAAAGTTGAAGAAGTTATTAAAGTGATTATCCTACTCAATATTCAGAGAATTGGATGTTTGACAAATATTAAAGAAGTTATCTAGCTAAGAAAGTATTGATGAGGCTAAGTGTAAAGCTTACAGAGATTTGTATAAGAAGCTAGAGACTTGGAAGAGAGATGTGTATAGACTTGCTAAAATAAGAGAAAAATGAGTGAGAAGTGAGAACACATGTATTTTTAGTTATAACAAAGGTGAAGATGATATAGTTCAAGTAAAATGAGAAATGAAAGAAAGGTGGAGTCACCTATTGTTTATAAGCACAATATACAAGAATTGGATCTAGAGCTCAGGATCTGATGAGGTTAAGCTAGGTATTCCAAGTGCTAAGTGAGTAGATAGTTATATTACCATTTTTAGTCTGCTATATGCCGAGGTCAGGATGTTGAAATTTACATAAATATGCATAATTTTTCTGTTTTCCCACGTAAAGTTTGGTTGTATTTTCCTATGTTTCATGTTTCGGAATCCAGATCTTGTAGAACAATTAATTGAAACTTCAGTGTGTAACGGTTGTAAATTTGTATGTAGACAATCAGTCTTTGGTTCCGTAAATTTAGATTTTGGCTCTTTCTTTGGAGTATTTTCATTGTCTATTCTCTGGTATATCATGTTTTGGATGGTAACATAATGCCTGTTGTCTTGTAGGTTGGATTTACGTGTTGGAAATGGCTCTAAAAATATTTTCATTTGGTTTTGATTCCTACTGGATGGATGGTCAAAACCGCTTTGATTTTATTGTGACATGGATAATAGGTGAGGAAATCAAGCAAAGTTGCCACCGTGGTTTTCTTGCTTTAGGCACAAAAAGTTATGCCTTTATAGTTGATAACATATTTATTCCTGCTGTGGCAACCAAACTTACAACTATCATGGGATGATATTTGTGCAATTCAGAACTTTGTTGTGGGCACTCTGCACTCACTATTTTCTTTATTTCTCACCAAAATTTGTTCGTCATCAGAATTTTAAATCGTCAGTGGTATTGGTACTTGTTTCAAAATAACAAAAAAGGAAACAGCTACAAGCTGTTGAGGATCAGAACTCAGTGAACACAAATAGATAACTTGTTGAGAGATGATTCAACTGCCTTAGTTTCATTTAGGGATAAGATAGTATATATACAACTAATAGGGAAACCCTAGAAGAGTCCAATAAGGAAGCCCGATGAGTGGGCTAGACTTAGATTGATCTATAATTTTAACACTCTCCCTCAAGCTGGAATGTATACATGATGCTTGCCCAACTTGGCCAGAAGGGAAAATGTCCAAGTTTGCAGGCTCTTGGTCTTTCATAGTACAATGATGTCATGCGACGATATATAATTGTACAGTGTAATTTTTTTTTTACTTCTTAGTTAATACTACTTCAAATATCTAGTTATGTTTTTTAGGGATATAGTTTCTAATAACTTGAACTTCCTGTAATCTTTACTGGATAGTTATATGAATCTTAATTCACTAAGGCAGTAAGGAGTTCTTTAACTTGAAGCAATTTCTCTAGCCTATCCTTAATGCAATATGACCAATCTTTTGCGTGTTTTAATAGTTTTGTGTAGATTATTACATATTCAGCGTGAATAATAACATTGTCTCTCATCCATTGTTGTTTCAATGTTGCGCTGTGAATATAATGGCTCACATCCCTTTTTTGCAGTTATTGGAGAAGCGACAACTTTTTTCTTCTCCTCTGAGCTTCCTTTTCTTTCAAATGGAGAGTGGTATTAATGTTTCTCTCTTCCTGCTTAAATATTATTTCTTATTCTTAATTATCCTAACACAATTATGTAGATCCATCATATTCTTAATTGTTTTATAATAATTTGTTAAATTCAGCAACTAAAGATAATGCTTTTAAACATGTGTGTAATTGGTTGAACATTATTGTCGCTTGGCATTATTTTGTTCTATATTTGTAATAGTTGATTGCTTTAACATTGTGCAATTTTTACTTATGGTGTACATTTTTACCTGTTTGTTGGTAGTGCTGCAAACTTGAACTTGGAGTCAGTGTTGGAGAGTGTAATGTCTATGTTATTTAGGTATTAAGCTTGATGCGTGCCATCTTATAAAGGCATAATGCTACACCATACGAGTACTGAGCTGCTCTAAGCAAAAAAGTATACTTCCATCTAGGGTGCAATTCGGGAAGGATGGGTTGTGTCACGACCCGCACCCTGAAGAGGGGCACGAGCACGTGGTTACGTCCAGCCTACGCCGCAGAATCGGCGGTAGAACGCTGTATATAGGGTCTGTAAATACTACGACTAAAACAGATAAATGTACCTGTACAGTTATATACACTCCGAATGGAGGTGACATAGCAATACAGTCTCAATCACATAATCAAAGCTAAGGTAGATAGCATAAAAGAGATATGATAGATAAAACAGGAAACGAGTCCAAAATCCACAAGTCAGAGCTAACACAAATATCAGAGTCTCAGATAATATAAGTATAAAGATACTACAAACTGAAATGTACTAGCTGGCTCGCAGGCCAGGCAAACCTAACTAACTATGCTACTCAGGGTGAGCAAAGTCCAGTGGCTCTACCAATAAGCCACGGTCTAAATCTAGTCCATCAGACTCGACCCCATAGTAGGTCGGGCAGTCAGTCTCAGAGTCATCTGTAAAATTTGTCAACGGTATCCTGTCAGGAAAATGAGCAAGTACAAACACCAACAGCAGTTCCATATGAATTGAGAAATACTATAAGAGACAGTAATAATGAGATACAAGACAAAAGATATATGCGACTTGGGAACCATTTGAAAGCCGAGTTACAACCCTTGAACCAAACAAGGACCGGAGTTGTAACCCTTCTTCAGACAGAACCTAGTCTCAAATCATGGTACAGTATAAAAGACAGGTAGAGCATGTGAGAAATGAATCATAGCATGGTGAAAGTACAGTAAGGCTGAACTGAAATATAAGATATGACAATAAATGTAAAAGGTGTTTTGAATTATTAGAGCGATATGTGATCGGCTAGGGAAGCAAGAGATGGTTATCCACTTGGCCCGACAATCCGCGGTGTACTCAACGGAGAGTCATGCCGTCCAACCTGGATAACTGGTAATGGGGGTCTGCAACACCCTACGCGAGGTGAGGGTGACGCTAGCAATGTATAGTTACAGGAAGGCTTGATCACATAACCCCTAATAATTTCCCATCCTCGAATAGTATCACGGATCCGACATGGCACGTTATGACACGGGGTTCAAGAGCAGGGGGCCAGCCCACTCCCAAATCAGTGTCTATATAAGTACAGGAACACAGGAATATCACATACTCATATACCAAGAGAGTCTAAGAATAACATCTCATGACAGGATCCGACGTATACTAGTCTGTGAAACGTCGTGTCAGGAATCAAGTAAAACACTACGACTGAATCGAATATAGTAGATATCAAGACAATAAAAACTATCAGTGAATGTACTCGCCTGTGGTCCTGAGCTGATAAGGTGAACAGACGCTCAGAGTGATCACAGACCTAAAATAAGATACTATGAGTCAAACGGGACTTAATACTGAAAAAGGAAACTAATACAAGCCATGAATGCAAGTCTAAGTCAAAACTAGGTCAATCTAGGTCAAACTGAGTCATACTAGGTCATACTGGTTCATACTAGGTCATACTAGGTCACTGGGAGTCATTCCAAGTCAAACTAGGTCAATCGGGATCAACGGTTGACTTACAGTTGACTTTTGGTTAAAAAGTCAACTCTGGTCAACTCTGGTCAATCCTAGGTCAAACTAGTCTAATGTTGACCAACTGTTGACTTTCAGTCAACTGGTCAACTCTGGGTTGGTTTCGGTCAAATCGGGTCGCTTAAAGACTAAGTTTGACTCTCGGTTGACTTTTGTTGACTTTTGGTCAAAAAGGTCAACCGACGTCAAAACTAGTCTATGAGCACCATATTCGATCATTACCAACCACGGAAATCAAGTTCTAACTCTATCTTAGGCTTCTAACACAAATATCCTATTTCTAGGCAAAACTAGTATTTACCCTTCTAAGGTAAATCCCGATACCTTGCCCAATACCAAGGAAACCCGCAAATACCCATGGTACTAGCATAGACTTCTTAGGGTAGCTAGATATCAACCCATCTAAGGTTTACCTACCAAGAAATTTGGGTATCCTAGGTATCTAGGCCATGTTGGGATACGGGATATTGATTTACCCTATTACCCTATTCTATATCATGAATTTTACCCTTTTCTCTTCCACACTCATCTACACCACTCACTCTCATGATACACTCACATATTTATCACTCTCATAGGCTCTCCTATAGGTTTCCTAATAGTTTAGCTATAGGCTAACCTATAGGATACTAGTTTCCCTCACTAAGGTCTCACACAACACTCAATATCTCACAAACACACACACACATAGGCAAATTGTGGACTGATTTAAGTGTCATGGTGGGGCTGATTTTGTGGAGCACTTGGACTGATTTCAAGGGGTTATGGTGGTGGTTTGATGGGCTGATATGTGGGCCTAATGGGACAGCCATTTGATGGGGTTAAGGGGCTATTTTAGGAGCAATACAAGGGCTGTTATGTGGTGTATTTGGACTGGTTTTGGGCTGCCATTTAGGCATGGTTAAGGACTGATTTAGGGGCAGCCATAGGCTGAATACAAGGGCTTGAAATGGGCTGAATTGGAGGGTTATTGACAGGTTTGGGAGGGGGCTGAAATGGACAGGTTTATGGGCTGTTTTAGGCTTGATATTGGGCTGTTTTATGCTGGTTTTTGGGGGGGGGGGGGGGGGGGGGGGGTTGATATTGACAGGTTTGGGACAGCAAAAGGCTGAACAAGGGGCTGTCCTCCCTCCCCTTCTACACTCTCAAACACCCTCTTCAATACTCTCTAATCTCCACTCTCAACTCCCTCTCTAATCTCTCAACCAAAAACCACACACACACTAATATAACAATAATATATATATATATATATATATATATATATATATATTATATTTATATATATAATATATATATATAGATTAATAGGTATGTAACTATATATACACACACTAACCATGCCCTCTCCCAACACACACAACATCACACCTTCACCTCAAAATATATCCACATATAAATATAAGCCATATATATATATATTTTTACATATATATATATATATATATATATATATATATATATATCCATATATATACATATAGGAAATATGAATATGTTACATTATGATACATGGAAAAATACATTCTAAAAAACATGTAAAAATCTGGAATAAATGTAAGAACAACACAAAAACAATACACAAACAATATCCATGAGTCCAAATAGAGGGTTTTCCTATTAGGACACAAACCTACATATTAGACACCTCTAAAAATGCCCAAAGGACACAAAATAGTCTCTAATGGAGACTCAACTATGGGAATCATTTCTATTGGGTTCCTAACCATTCTACATGAAATGGAAACTATTTTTAGAGAAGGGTTTACCTTTGGAGGTTGAATCAATGGTGGAGCTCTCAAGAATGGAAGGAACCTTTGGAGAAGAAGAGAAGAAGAAGAAGAAGAAGAAGAAGAAGAAGAAGTGGATGAGAACAAAAGGAAATGATTTTCTCTTCCTACCCACCCCCACATGATGTGGCCGGCCAAAGCAAGCCCAAACCCCCTTTTTGACTAATTACAAGTTTGCCCTCCTATTTCTTTATTAGCTCTACACAAAGTTGCTTAGGGTTGGGGGTTAAAAATGTAAATCTAAAGTTCTAATTAGGTCTAACCTAATCCATGGGGTCATGATTAATCCCTCTAACTTTTGATGGCAATATTGTGGGCCATGACTAGCTAGTGTGTGGGCCCGCTAAGGTCAAAACCACCCCGGGTCCCCGAAACAAGTCAAAACAAGTCGGAATGAGTTGAAATTCGAACCCGATTCAAATAACCCCAAAATAATACAAATAATAAATAAATAATTCCAAAATTATTTTAAGGTGGAAAATTACCAAAATACCTGTTAATGAAAACTTGGGGTGATAAATCTATCCACCTTAAAAAATTTCGTCCTCGAAATTAAAACCAAACAATAGTAAAATTTCAAATTCACAAGTCATGGCTAAAAATTTAAAATAATTTAAAATCTCAAAATCAAAGCATGAATTAAATGACTAAAAATTATAAAATTTAAAATTACTTTCAAATATAAGTCTATTCACCTTAAAAGAATCATCCAAGGAAACTTAAAACGAAACAAACACAGAAATTCATGCAATTTGATAATCGTATGCGTTGTCCAATAATCATGATACTCAGAATCTCCGTCATGCCAGTGAGCAAGGCTACGATAATCACAGAGTCCTCAACTACGGTACATACCTCTAGAATTATGGTATTTAAAATTTTCGCATTGCCGCTAGCTTGGCGAAAACCTTAAATTCCACACCCTAGGAATACGTCCATAGTCCGACTATGTCCTCACTCTGCCTGCTAGCATGACCCTAGAGGATTCTAAAATTCATAATCGAGGCGACCTAGCCATACTTATCTCAGAAAATGTCACATCACAAGAACAAAACTTCATCCAACGAGCAAAGAACAGATAGAAACGAAGTTCAAGACTGTTTATGAGGAAGCAATACGGAAATGAGATCGAAAGATTGAAACCTGCTATCTGCTCTGCTACTGCCTGAGTGGCTCAACTGCCATGGCGAACGCGCGCCCTTGCTGGCTTCCTCTAGCCTGCCGCACTCTATCCTGGCCCGCCTGTCTGGCTGCACGGGCAGCACAGTCCCTCATCTGGTGATCTGGAGCTCCACAGAACAGACAAACTCCTAGCCTCAATCTACAGACCTCCGGTGTGCCCTATCTTCTTGCAGAAGGCACACTGGATGGCCTGCCTCTCGCCCTGTCCCTGGTGCTGGGCACGCGCCGGTGCCTGCTGGAACTGCAACTGAGGCTGCTGCTGAAACTGCCTCTGCTGGAAGTGTGGGCGCTTCGCTGGCCATGCACTCAAACTAGCTCCAAGAGCGTCGCTGCTCTTCTTCGGCCTGAGGCCGAAGTCCTTTGAAATCTGAGCCTCCATAAGGATCTGCTCGAAGGTCGCGTCTCGTCGCCCAGATGTGCGAGTGCGCACTGCATGATTGAGACCCCTCCTGAACTTCCGGGCCTTGTACCCCTCATCCTGAACCAAACTGGGTGCAAAACTGCTCAAGCGGAAGAACTCCGCTGCGTACTCGTCCACCGACGAGTTCTCCTGCACCAAACTGGCAAACTGTCCCTCCAAAGCTGACACGGCTACGTCGGGTAGAATTCTCCTTAAAGAGCTTCCTGAAGTCCTCCCAAGACAAACCTCTCACTGACGCACGCGGATCCGTGCGGTACCAAGTCAGCACTATATCGAAGAACTGGCTCGCTGCAGACGTCACCCACAGACCTCTCGGGACCTCTGCCAACTCCAGACTCCGCTGGACATCCTCTAGCCAGTCGTCCGCGTATAGGATACCCTCGGTACCCTTGAACTCCCGCGGGTTCATCTTCCTGAAGTGGAGGTGTGTACCGGGCCTCCCTGACCCTGCTGCTGTGCTGGTGCTCCCTGAACTGTAGCCGGTGCACCTCTCTCTACTGCTGCCATAGCTAACTGATGTGAGTTCTCCATCGTCTGTCGCAGCACCTCTGCCTGACGGTGCTGTACCTCTGCCTGTGCTCTCTGCGTCTGCAGCATCTGCTGCAGAAGAGCCATCATCCCCTGAGCGTCTGTCGGTAGCTGAGGCGGCGGTAGAAGAATGTCAGGGATGATCATGGACGGTCTCGCTGCTGGAGGTAAAGACCTCCTGAAACCGTCACTGCCGCTCCCGCCTGAAGGGCAGGGACTGATGT
>JANAVB010015623.1:0-42093 GCA_029216955.1 Iris pallida
GGCATGCCATACTTTCTAGTCGTCTTGCATATTCAAACTCAACCATGGCTATAGTTCTTTTATATAATATAAATAAAAATAAATCAGAATTAAATAAAATCCAAAAATAGTTTAAATATTCCTTTCAATTATAAGGGATTTTACAACTGAAGATTGACCATATTCGCTCAGAAGAACAAGTTGCAGACTGTGTGACTAAGGGTCTTAGTTCATTGAATCTATCAAAGCTATGTAACAAGATGAGGATGATTAATATCTATCGCCCATCTTGAGGAGGAGTGTTGTAGAACTAATAAGGGACTTTAGTCCCACATCGGAAGTTATATTGTGAAGAGGAGGTGTACTCTCTATAAGTAGTGGCAGGAGCCCATCAATAAAATCATCTAAAAATTCCACTCATTTCAACTTTGATCAATAGCAAATCATTGTTGATATTTCTTAGGGTGGAATGCCACATTAGGTGAACCTCCTCAATGCTCTGTATATATGTCTTTCTTGTTGCTTAACTTATGTTTTGTTTTTTTCTAACAGTCTACAGATTTGTGTATGCTTACATTTACATATAATCTCTTAATCTCTCTATGATCACGTCTTGCAATTTGTGGATTGGGTTTGTCAACTCTCAATCCATTGTTTGTATGATAAATAAGGTGAGTTGAAGTTTGTTTTAGTCTATTATAGTATTTCAATTATGCTTAATCGCTTCTTCTTCTTTTTTGACAAGGTGTTTGTTTGTTTGTTGATGTTGCTTATCAGCTTGTCATCAACTTTTGTATTGACTTTGGTAGTTTGTCTAGAGGAGGAAATTGCATCAAGATGTACTTGTTCTTGTTATTTTGTCCACTAAGATCCAGGGTCGACTCGGAGGATTGGGTTGTCTTATCCTGGAACTTATTTTGGTTGTCTTTTAATCCTTATTGTGAACTAGTCCTAATGGTCATCCGTGACCCTAACCTTTGGTGGGATTATGCTCAGCCTGGAAGGTTACCCTAGCAGAGGGGGGTTGCCCAAGCTCTAAGGCTTGTCCGACTTACCCCAGGGGCGCCGGCCCTGTAGACCAGATCTCCATCATTATCTATTAGGGTTTCCACATAGAAGTCAATGATCTCAGAGTATATTTAATTGTTGGACAATCGATTTAAAATCGTTTTAGGTATTTTTCTCCATCTATTTAAAAACAAAACTTATAGTTTATTTTTTAATATAACTTGGGCAATCCAAGAGGGATCCCCTGGACCCCTCCTATATGTACAACGTTCCGTTCAGGATAGGAAGCAACATTAGCAACCCCTCACTTATCAGGATATGACTCATTACAAAACACGTTATCTGCTACTAACTCTAACCTTCATGGCCTTCTTTTACTAGGAAAATGTCTCCTCAATGATCTAAAGCCCGTATCGGATATGGACTGAAGTGTCTTACGATGTTATGAACCCAGCTCACGTACTACTTTAGCCTTTAGTGGACGCACAATCCAGCCCTTGGAACATACTATAGTCCCAGGTGGCAAAGAGCCGACTTAGAGGTGCCAAATCTTCCCGTTGATGTGAGCTCTTGGAAAAGATCAACATATTATCCTTGCTTTCCTGAACCTGACACAAAGAAATCGAATTTTCTATTTTCTTTGAGCTAATCTTTCCGGCTAAGTCGAATAACTTTTGCACCTACACCATTCTTGTCAGTCGAGTAGTTTAGTATTGATGTAAGCCCGATGATCGAAAAAGGGCTCTATTCGTGGTTAAAGCCTAGCTATAGCAAGCCTACATCGTAATGGCCTCTCCACTTGGTAGTTAAGTCATTTTGTACACTCGCTACTTATTATTATTATTATTCGGGTACTTTCACCTCGATAGAGAACTTCATGTTTTCAAGACTCTAGCTTCGATAGCTGCTAACCACTCTTTACGGCAGAGCTAAGACTATGATAGCTGCTCTCATGATCGAGAGGATTAGATACGTGCGATAGAACTTTATGCCTCAAGGCCACTCGCTTCACCTTTGGGCGTTGGTAGAGATGTGGAGTTAGAGGTCTTGTCAGGAGGGAGAGCTCATAGAAAGAAGAAAGAACACTAATGTAATAATTGGATAATATGCTTAATTTTGATAGAAAATCCAACAAAAATTAATCGCTCATTGAACGAAACTTCCTCCAGTAACCTTACAATGAACAAGAGTTCTTCTATTATAAATAAGTATGGAGCAATCAATGAATTCCGACAAAATGGATGATATAAGATCCAATGTATGAGTTGAAAGATCCGAATGATCTTTAAGAACACCTTCGGCTCTCCGTTTAGGTTTAGAAAGAAATTCATGTAGCTTGAGGCAAGTAGGGCTTTCTCCACAGTTTTCTGTTGAGGTCTATACTGTATAGGTACTCAAATTGGATCAGTTATCAATTTCTATTCACCATAAACTTAATTGGTTACTTCCTATTACGTGTCTGACGTCTAAAGAAAAATCATTCTTGATTTTCCAATACCATAGATATTGATAGATAAAACTTTCACTTATTTGTTAAATAGTCAAATTGATCGAAAAGAATGATTTTTTTTTGAAAGAAGGGTCTTTAGGAAGAAGAAGGTGGACAAAGAGGAAAGTGACACTATTTATTGCTAATGATTTATCAGCCTTTAGCTATTAAGGTGCAAAGAAGACCAAGACTGACTTTCAAGTTTCAACATCAAACTCCCCTCTATCAAAAAGAAAAAGCCTTCGTCCTCCTATTCAATGGTGCTATTGAGAAGCCGCTTCATTCCTTGACTTGTTTGCTTTTCTGTTTATATAGGGTTTTGTTCGAACTTTCTTGGTGACGAGCTCATTTTCGCGGACTTGAGCCAAATATTTATTTTGAAAAACGAACAATAGTTTGAATAACTAGAATAAAAAGGTTTGGTGCAGAGACTTAATGGAAATTGTTCTGATCAAACAATTGATCACGACCTGAATGCACTATATATGCAAAATCAATTGTAAAATAAGTATTTATGATTTTGAAAAGTATGAATGACGACTTTTTTCCAGATCTAAAATATAAAACTCGATTTATTCTTCTGTTGAAGCTCTTCCAGAAATAAACTAGTTTATAAGAGAGAGAAAAGCAGAAGTTTTCGTACCCATATTGCTGTTTATTTCGAAAAATAACAACAAAAAATGTAAAGTAACTGATTACAAATGTTTTCAAATAAAATAATATTAAAAAAATGCAAACCAAGTGAAGAGAAATAAAAAAAGGTTTTTGTTACTTCATTAATATCTCCCTTCGCTAGTATCAGCTTCCTCTGATACAGATATAATATTATCTTTTAATACATCTAACCTATTAGAGAATTATACAGCATCTTTAAACAATCCAAAATGGCAGGCGTACAAGTGTATTGATGAATTCATGAACATTTTGTTGGAAACGAACACAGAAAATGGTTTTCCATATAGATAGAACTTGGTAAGAATCGAAAAAGTCACATAAATCTATTAATTATGCCAAAATTTACACAAAAGTACAATACAATACAACAATTTTTACATGAAAAATTATGACGGAAAAAAATCATGGGACGAGCGGAGATCCGAACAAACCTTCACTAATGAAATAAAGAAAATACAGTTGCTCCTTTACAAACTCCTCCACCTCTCAACACGGTTCACCAATACTTCAAATAGATGGAAATAGATTAAAATGAGTACAAAAGGATTATTGAAGACGAGTGTAGAAGTATAGAAAAATGCTAAGATTTAAAGTCACTCTTTAGTATAAAAGAGTGCCACTCGTAAAGAGTACAAATTGGTTTCCATGCAATATTTTTGGTAGAGGGCATATGTGCAAAAATTTAAACAGATACCCACACGAAAGAGCTCGCCAGCTATAAAGCTCATATGTCAATGCTAAGTTGTTCTACGCTACAATGCTTCATACAAAGAAGATAACACGTGGAAGATATGCACGACAACAATGCCAAAGTGTCATGTCATGAATGTTCCAGACTGTCACCATGCTCACTGTTAGAATTTCTTTATATTTTCTTCTTTATATGTTGGAGTCCAGTCTGGATTTGGTAATAGCATATTTATGGAGTCCAAATCTGATTAAATATTTGATTTAATTTGATTTGGATGTCCATAATTAGTGCTGGGCTATTTTAGATATAATATGATTCTTATTTGAGGGTTTCCTATTTAAGAGATCCTATTATAATCTAAAATAGGATGTTGATGGGCTATTTTAGGTGTAGTAGGATCTTATTTGAGGGCTTGCTATTTAAGAAATCCTATTATAAACTAAAATAGCTTTTTCTCATCCTATATATATGGGGTGAGGGTGGAGGCACAAAGCACAGCACAAAAAATGGAGATTCGAGGTGCTCGTCCACAGAAAATCTAAGAGAAAGTTCTGCACTTTCTCTTAGGACTTCGTCATCCAAGATAGAAGGAAGAAGAGATCTAATCGAGGGATCGTCAACTTCGGTTAGGGAGATTGCTACGGGTTGGTGAGCGATTTCAATTGTAATCTTTCTTTTCTTCTTGAGTGTGGTGAGGGGGTTGAACCAATTAGGGCAAAGCGTTCAACATTAGTTTTTGTCAATCTTGTAATTTTATCTGAGTTATAGAGATTGAGATTTGTCCAGGTGACGTAGTTACCGCCATATAATTGTCTTTATCTGTGCTTGGTGTCCGTTAGACGGGAGTTGGTTATTTCAGGTAGGTTGGCCTAAGTTTCCGCTGCGGCAACGTCTCAAATACGGTATCAGAGCGCAAGAGGGCGTATCCGATTCCCAACATCTGGTGTCAGAGCTTTGGAGGTTCTGGCAACCATGTCTACGGAGCAGATGAATACTCGTATGATCACCCTCACAGGGGAAAACTGGGCGATTTGGTAGCCAAGAATGGAGGATCTACTCAGGTGCAAGGACTTACATGGTCCGTTGGAGGGTGACAACGCAAAGCCAATGGACAAATCTACTGAAGACTGGAAACGACTGGATCGGAAGGCCGTTGGATTCATCCTCCAATGGTTGGATGATTCGGTGTTTCATCACGTGTCCATATAGAGTTCAGCAAAAGCATTGTGGGAGAAGCCGCATTCGCTGTACGAAAAAAAGACGGCTGGCAACAAGGCATTTCTTATTCGCCAACTCGTTAATTCGAAGTACACGGAGGGTGCCCCAATAGCACAACATCTGAACGAGATTCAGGGTATCATCAATTAGCTGTCTGCGATGAAGATGGAGATCGATGATGAGTTTTAGGCCCTACTGCTCTTGAGTTCTCTGCCGGAAAGCTGGAAGACGTTGGTGGTATCGGTAAGCAATTTCACGCCTGATAGAGTTGTCACGATTGAGGCAGTCAAAAGTAGCTTGTTGAATGAGGAGGTCTGCCACAAGCAAGTGGAATTATCGCAGGAGCCCGCTCTGGTGACTTCCTACGGGAAGGGAAGACCTAATTCACAGACGAAGACAGGGAGAGTTCTCAAAATCTTGCGATTGTGGACCACAAGGAGGGCTGCTATTACTGTGGCGAAAGGGGTCATATCAAGAGAAACTGCATGAAGCTCAAAGCTGAGAAGGCAAAAGGCAAGGACGATCAGGAGGATCTCACAGCAATGAGAGATATCATCATCGCAACAACCAACCCAGAGGAACCTTGTGGCATGTGACATAACGGTGACTGGGTCATGGACATGGGGGCATCGTAGCACGCCACTCCACATAGGGGGATCTTCACGTTATACCGCGGTGGCAGATTTAGACAAGTGAAGATGGGCGAAAAGGGGACGGCTTGTAGTTGTAGGCATCGGTAATGTGCCTTAACAACGATGCTCGGTGAGAAGCTCGTTCTTAAGGGTGTGCGACATGTACCGAGTTTGTGCTATAACTTGGTTTCGGTAGGAAGGCTGGCAGACGATGGCTGTCGCAGTCTATTTGGGGACAAAGATTGGAAGCTTACGAAGGGTTCCCAACAGCTGGCTCATAAAGATTTGTGTTGTGGCATGTACAAGATGAAGCCGCTGAGCTGTACAGGTAGGCCACAGACACCGTATGGAGGCTCGAGGGGTGCTCGACAGGAGGTGGATCGTCGAAAACTTGTTGAGGAGGGGCTTCTAGGTGCTTTGAGGGATACGGAGGATTCGGTTCGTCGAGACAAAGCGACAGATGGTGGTGAATCAAAGATTGAGGGTCAGTCTGTCGGTCCCATGATAGCTGGTCGATCTCCAGGTCGGGGTTGCTCTACGGATCCAGTTTTGGCGACGGGTGATTTGTCAAAGCTTCATGAAGCGACTTCGATTTCAGCAGTTCGAAGCCAGGAAGGAAATCAAGGTTTTCAGCAAACTCAATCTGAGGCGGGAGCATCATCATTCACACAGTTCAGGGGGAGCTGTGGGTCTTCGACGGCATGCACAGCGTGTGATGTTTTGCTCGAGGATGCATGCCTATAAGGAAGCTTCAAGTTCAGACATGAAGGTGGGCAGGTTCAGGAGTTCGAATCTCAGGAGGACTGCACCATCTGCTTGGTTGGGCCAGCCAAGGATGAAGAAGCTCGTCGGAACGTTAACACTTTTCGGTGGAAGACAGAAGTCGGGGACAGGTATTCGAGACTTGCGGTGAGGCTAATCGTCAGGAACTTAGGTCTTGATCATGTTATTAATATCGGCAGGATTCTAGTGGTGCAAGAGGTGTTACGCATGGCAGCTAGCGTCGACATGACGATCGAGGAGCTGGAGACGAAGGAAGATGCAAAGCAGCTTGAGGGATCGAAGATCAGTGGCATGGGGGAGCAGGAACTCTGTCGCATGACGACATGGATGGAGTCCAGTTGAGGAGCCATGGGGTCAACACCATCTCATCAGACTGGAGGGGGAGATTGTTGGAGTCCAGTCTGAATTTGGTAATAGCATATTTATGGAGTCCAAATCTGATTAAATATTTAATTTAATTTGATTTGGATGTCCATAATTAGTGTCAAGCTATTTTAGATATAATAGGATTCTTATTTGAGGGTTTCCTATTTAAGAGATCCTATTATAATCTAAAATATGATGTTGATGGGTTATTTTAGGTGTAGTAGGATTCTTATTTGAGGGCTTCTTATTTAAGAAATCCTATTATAATCTAAAATATGTTTTTTCTCATCCTATATATATGGGGTGAGGGTGGAGGCACAAAGCACAGCACAAAAAATAGAGATTCGAGGTGCTCGTTGTCACTCCCGTTTTTTGTTATACGTATGTTCAGGATACGTATACGAATTTCTGACAATTGTCAGGTGGCCCGTGTTTTGACTTATCTTGCTTAGCATAGTCTTGGTTTAATCTTGACTTGATTGGTTCAACCTGGTTCAACATGACTTGGCTTGGCTTGGCTTGGTTTATTTTGGGTTGACATGAAAGGGGTTGCTATATAAGTCAACTCCTTCTCTCTCCTCTATTATTTACAACATTTACTTCTTTATTTACTTATTCTTCTTCTCCATTACTCCTCCTACCTACCAAGTCCTAGGCAAGTACAACTTGCTTCAGGACCATTTTATTTTTCCATGCTCTTCTCCACTTGATTATAAGCCTCTTTAGAACTTGGCATTTTCGGCTTTGATGGATGGATTTTGTAGATCTAAGTTTAATTTTTCTTATTTTTCTTGGTTTTGATCTATTAAAGCTTGGTATTTCCTAAAACTAGTCATCCCAGGCTGTAGGAAATCTCGTTCTATGCAGTTTAGACCCTTGGAAGTCTCAATTCGGACTTGTTTTGAGTAAGTTATGGCCATTTTAGTTCATGAGTTCAACTAAGGCATTTTTATGCTGGTTGGAGAAGAACAGTGTGCGCCCGCGCAACTTGGCGCCGTGCCATTCAGTTGCGCGAGTTCTTTAGCGCGACGCAACCTGTCCCAGCGTGCGTTCTTTAGCGCGGCGCAACCTGACCCAACGCACGTTTTTTAGCACGGCGCAACCTGACCCAGCGAGCGTTCTTTAGTGTGGCGCAACCTGACCCAGCGCGCACTCCTTAGCACAGTGCAACCTGAGTCGGGCGCAACCTGAGTCAGGTAGAGTCAAGTGTAAGCTGATCTGGCGCACCCCAGCCTGGCGCAACCCAACTTAGGCGCCCCTTGTTCCCCCTTGGCGCCACCTGTCATTTTCCTGGAGCCACTTGACCAGCGCCACTTGTGGTCATGATACTTCTTATCCTTTGCCCCATGCATGTTCTCATAGTTTTAGTTGTATTTGCCTGTGATCGTGCATGTGACATGTACTTGACCTTTCTTGTGATGTCCCGACTCGATCACTCGTTGAGCATAACATGACTTGCCAGTATTGATCTTGACATGAACACGATATGATAATCTTGATAGTGTCCCGTCGAGGCGCACTCCTGACAAGTAATCTTGACAAGTAACAAGTAACCCGACATGACATGATAATCTTTAAAGGTTGTTACGACAGCTACCCTGATTTGCAAAGTAACTATTGTCTTGACACCGTGAGTGTTTGTGCTTGTATAAGCTATATGTCTTGTCTTGTATCATGTCTAGGACATGGATTCTGGGTTACCACGGTCAGGGATTCATACTGAATCTGACTAGGATAATGACTAGATTGATCAAGTAGTTCATGAAGAGATTTCCTAGCTACAGGCAGTCCCGTTATCTAGGCGCTTTAATTGGACTTGTAGCCTGTCGTAGAGTAGGGCACATTTCTAGCACACTGTCATGTGTTGCACCCCAAGTTACCTAATATAACTCTCTCAACTTGCAATTGAATAACATAGATAGTCTGCAGGGCTTATGACTGTTGGAACATCTCATTACATCTTGCTAGTAAATAGGATTGTGACAACCCTAGTTAGTTAAAGTATCAAGCCGTACTTATTGTTTGGCTGTGAATTATGAATGGAATCTAGTCTAGTATTGTCTAGACAGTACCAGTTATGATTACTTCAGTACATTACTGTTTATGCTTTACTTTTATCGATAAATGGTTAGAGTCTAAGCTCTGTTCAGGTGAAGGGTTACAACCCCAGTTCTTGTTTGGTTTACGGGTTGTAACTTGGTTACCGGAATAGTTTCTTAGTTATCTTATCGTTTATCCCCCTATTTTTACTCCAGTTTTCTTGTTATTATTTATGTCTTGTGATCTAATATGCTGATTTAGTTCCTAAGTGAAGCCTCCCTTGTGGCACTTGCTCTTCTGGGTTTTGACCCAGCTGGTTTTGTATGGTCAGATTTCGGAGTAGCCCCCGAGGATCTACCTACCTTCCAGCCAGATGGTGAACACCAGACGTAATCCTGGCAATGAATGGATTTTTTATTTTGCTCTTCCACTTTATTGTAAATTATTCTTTTGAGGCGTTTAGTCGTCGAGCAAGTGTTAGCTCGTGTTGAATTTACATTCCTGTCTGCCTAAGGGTTGTAACATGATTGACAAATCCTATGGTTGATCATGTATGACTTTAACTCTTGCTAGTCTTCGCATTTTGTATGACTAGCTTCATGATCATCCGAATAGTAATGTATGGGACGCCTTACTTTGTATGTTTGATGATCTACCATCTTGTTACATTTACTTGCTTGCTTGAGATTGAGACACTAGGCTTGTACTGGACCATAAGAGACTAATGGCTTGTTATTAAACCCTCATACATCTATACAGCTATGACCATATTGCAAGATGGGATTCACTTTAATATACGTAGCTGGTTGTGTCTGTCCCTTGCTCTCCAGTATTATGGTTCTGGGGCGTAACACGGTTTAAGTGGTGGCCCATGCAGGTCTTGTAAATCAAGATATGTGAGGGTTTCACTGAATAAGATGTCTCAATCAGCACTCGTCCTTGATCTTTACTCGTGTCTTCTAATCCTTATAAAATCTTAACCTGATCACATGCTTATATCCTCGATCTATCTTGGTCCTTCCTTATGTTCCCTATGTCATTTCTTCAGTGGCATTGCTCCTGGTCCTACCGATCAGCAAGGTAGAGCACCTCTAGTGAACCAGCAGCAACTTGGGGACCAAGTCCAGCACTTTGGAGTAGCTTCTCGAGTCATGTATTCTGGGAACCCAGAGCCTCCGGTTCAGCCAGTCCAGCCTGCAGAGCCTGACAATGGAACCCTGGTGGGACTCATCTAGGAATTTCTTGCGTCACGAGATCATCGGGGCGATGTCCTACACCAGACAGTACAAGATGCCATGGACAGAGTTGGTTATCCAGGGAACAACACGGCCAACAGCTTCAAGCGTCTGAACCCTCTCTTCTTTGATGGCAGTGAAGATGCTATTGCTGCCGATGCTTGGCTTCAAGACATAGAAGTTATCCTAGAGGCAGCTAGGATTCCTGAAGAAGAGAAGGTGGCCGTTGTGTGCCTACAGTTATTGGACTTAGCCTGCAGCTGGTAGGGATGCCAGCGGTTGGATTAACAATGCCTATTTTGTGGGCGGTATTCAGCAATAAGTTCCAGACGAAGTATTTTGATGCAGTAGCTCGGTATAATCTGCAGACGAGATTCATTAATCTCAAGCAGATGGGTAGGACGGTCGATGGATATGCGACCGAGTTTTTTAGGCTTAGTCGGTTTGCTCCCACCTTGGTGGCAACCGAATTGGACCGAGCGCAGCGATTCCAGCAGGGACTCTACCTAGAGATTATATCTGTGGAGCAGTTTGAGCACCAGACATTTGATGTCGTCTTACGAGCAGCGAAGGGGCATGAGTGCCAGAACGACGCCACGAGTCTACTGGTGGTGTCAGAAATTGAATTCGGAGTCCCGGGTTCAAAAATAGAATTTTACAACTTGGAAATTACGAATTCGGACGACCAACTTTGGCGTCGAATTCAACCAATCAAACATGCTCACAATGAAACGAAACTTAAGGGGTAGAAAGAGGGTTATACCAGCTGCGCACAGGAACTGGTATCACGCCAACGAACGAGCTGCGACGACGGAGTTACGAGCTGACGAAGTTGGCTCCAAAAAACTGTCCAAAAATAACACAATTTAAAGCGTCAACTTTGTGGCCGATTTTGATGTATCAAACGACAAAATTAACGGACGAAATTTGAGAGAAATGAAGGGGTATATACCGAGATTGAGACGGAACAAAGAAATCGCCGATCCAACGATCGAATTTCTCGAAAAACGTGTACGAAGTTGCTGTCCCAAAACATACTTTCTGAATTTTGAAAATGCGCGTCACGACGGGATTCCGTGCAAAATGCACGAATAGCCTACGTATCGCGTCGGGGAGGAGGGTGCTGCCCAGGGGGGTTCGTCGGGGTCGCCCGGAGCCAGGGGGCCGGCCACGGCGGTGCGTGGTGGCCACCGGCTTCGTCGCGCGGCTGCCATGACTGTTGCTGCTGCCGCTCATGCTATTGCCGCGCTTGCTGCAACTGCTGCTACTTGCTGCTGCGTGCTGCTCTGGCCAGTGGCGACGATGGCGGCGGTGCGGCCAGCCAGCGACGGTGGCGCTCGGGGAGGAGGGGATGGTGTTAGATGATGATGGTGAAGTGGTGTGTGGTGATTTAATTGGTAGTGATGATGTGAGAATGATGAAGAAGAGGAGGAGAAAGGGGGTTCGGCCATAGAAGGAAGAGGGGGTCGGCCATGGGAGGATGAGGAGCTTCCAGCCATGGGAGGTCGGCCATGGCATGGGCTGTTAAAAATGAGAGAGGGATAGAGGATTATTAATGAGTGGGAGAGAGAAAAATATGTGTGTGTGAGTATATAATATTAAAGAGAGAGGAGAGAGAGATGGTGATGGGGTGAAGTGAGGTGAGAGAGAGAGTTATTTATATATAAATATTATATATATATATCTTTGAAATGGAGAGAGAAAGATATTTGTATATAAAGAGGGATATTTTTGAGTAGGGAAAAAAAGAAGAAAATATCAGTGGGGTGTATAGGTTGACATGGTAGGGTCACACCAATTTTGGTTGGGTGTTGGGTCAAGTTGGACATGCTTGGGGCCAAGATTTAATTAAAATAACAATTTTAACCCAATTAAAATTATAGACGAAATGGGAGCACAAGGGAGATTAATCTGGTGGCACGCAAGTGACAAGTGCATAGTAGACTCAAAACTGGCCAGGGCGATATATTGGGTCGACTAGATTGGATCGATGTCGGGCCCGAAAATTAAGTTGGAAGTTAAGTCACGAATTACGGCAGACGATAAATTGGTCTAAATTGACCCGAGAGTTACACGAAGCAAATGGAGCACAAGGGAACAAGTTCGAGTGAGACACGATATATCAACATGAAGATAATCTTGTCTACTATAAACTTCAAGAAGAAAGTTTTCAGAGACTGGCATCCCTGATGTTCTAGAAATCCAAATCACGGTAGAGAGCATTTAATCAAATAATAATATATATTGAAATTAATTGATTTAGAAAATTGAAAAAAATAACCCCTAAATTCAGGGGGCTTACATCACTCTTTGGGTTAGTCAACGTAGGAACGTGAGGATGATATTCGATCACGATATCCACACCTATTTGACTCATAAGGTATAATGTCTTCCTTATACCTTATGCTTTTACTTCCTTACTTGCATGAATGATTACTTGATTGACTGCTAGTCATAGATTTCCAGTATTAGTATAGCTCGCCCCGACACCTCTAGTCTCTTGATTAAATTCCGAGGACAGAATTCTTTTAAGGTGGGTAGAGTTGTCACTCATGTTTCCCGTTATACGTATTTTTAGGATACGTATACGGATTTTTGACAATTGTCAGGTGGCCCGTGTTTTATCTTGCTTAGCTTAGCCTTGGTTTAATCTTAACTTGATTGCAACTTGGTTCAACATGACGACTTGGCTTGGTTTGGTTTATTTTGGGTTGAGAGAGAGGGGTTGCTATATAAGTCAACTCCTTCTCTCTCCTCCATTATTTACATTTACTTCTTCTTCTTCTTCTCCATTACTCCTCCTACCAACCAAGCCCTAGGCAAGTGCAACTTACTTCATGATGGATCTCCTATTTTTTTTCTATGCACTTCTCCACTTGATTATAAGCCTCTTTAGAACTTGGCACTTTCGGTTTTGATGGATGAATTTTTGTAGATCTAAGTTTTGATTTTTATTTTTATTTTTATTGGTTTTGATCTATTAAAACTTGGTATTTCCTAAAACCAATAGTCCCAGGCTGTAGAAAATCTCGTTCTATGCAGTTTAGACCATTGGAAGTCTCAATTCGGACTTGTTTTGAGCAAGTTACGGCCATTTTAGTTCATGGGTTCAACTAAGGCATTTTTATGCTGGTTGGAGAAGAAAAAAAGTGTGCACGTGCGCAACTTGGCACCGTGCCATTCAGTTACGCGCATTCTTTAGCGCGGCGGAACCTGACCCAGCGAGCATTCTTTAGCGCGACACAACCTGACCCAGCGCGCGTTCTTTAGCATGGCGGAACCTGACCTAGCGTGCGCTCCTTAGCACTGCGCAACCTGAGTCGGGCGCAACCTGAGTCGGGCGTAACCTGAGTCGGACGCAACCAGAGGCGGGTGCAACCTGAGTTAGGCGCAACCTGATCTGGCGTAACCCAACTTAGGCGCCCCATGTTCCCCCTTGGCGCCACCTGTCATTTTCCTGGCACCACTTGACCAGCACCACTTGTGGCCATGATACTTCTTGCCCTTTGCCCCATGCATGTTCTCCTAGTTTTAGTTGTATTTGTCTGTGATCGTGCATGTGACATGTACTTGACCTGTCTTGTGACGACCCGGCTCGATCACTCGTTAAGCATAACATGACTTGCCAGTATTGATCTTGACATGTGTCACGCCCCAGAACCAGAATACTGAAGAGCGAAAGACAGACACAGCCAGCTGCGTACATTGAAGTGCAACCCACCTCGCAATACGATCACGGTTGTCTAGATGCATGAGGATTAAACTATAATCCATCGGTCTCTATGGTCAAGAACAAGCCTAGAGTCCCAATCCCCCTATTTTTCTAACTCCAGTTTTCTTGTTATTATTTATGTCTTGTGATCTAATATGCTGGTTTAGTTCCTAAGTGAAGCCTCCCTTGTGGCACTTGCTCTTCTGGGTTCTGACCCAGCTGGTTTTGTATGGCCAGATTTTGGTGTAGCCCCCGAGGATCTACCTGCCTTCCAGCCAGATGGTGAACACCAGACGTAATCTTGGAAACGAGTGGGTTTCTTATTTTGCTCTTCTACTTTATTATAAATTATTTCTTTTGAGGCGTTTAGCCGTCGAACAAGTGTTAGCTCGTGTTGAATTTATATTCATGTCTGCCTAAGGGCTGTAACATGATTGACAAATCCTAGGGTTGATCATGTATGACTTTAACTCTTGCTAGTCTTCTTATTTTGTATGACTAGCTTCATGATCATCTGAATATGTAATGTATGGGATGTCTTACTTTGTATGTCTGATGATTTACCATCTTGTTACATTTACTTGCTTGCTTGAGATTGAGACACTAGGCTTGTACGTGACCATAAGAGACTAAAGGCTTGTAGTTAAACCCTCATGGCATCTAGACAGCAGTGACCGTATTGCGAGGTAGGATTCACTTCAATATACGTAGCTTGCTATGTCTGTCCTCGCTCTCCAGTATTCTGGTTCTGGGGCGTGACACTTGTGTACAGGAAATCTAAGAGAAAGTTTCGCACTTTGCTCTTAGGACTTTGTCATCCCAGACAGAAGGAAGAAGAGATCTAATTGAGGGGTCGTCAACTTCGGTTAGGGAGATTGCTATGGGTTGGTGAGCGATTTCAATTGTAATCTTTCTTTTCTTCTAGAGTGTGGTGAGGGGGTTGAACCTATTAGGGCAAAGGGTTCAACATTAGTTTTTGTCAATCTTTTAATTTTATCTGAGTTATAGAGATTGGAATTTGTCTAGGTGACGTAGTCACCGCCATATACTTGTCTTTATCTATGCTTTGTGTCCGCTAGACGGGGGTTAGTTATTTCAGGTGGGTTGACCTAAGTTTTCCCTGCGGTAATGTCTCAGACACGGTATCGGAGCGCAAGAGGGCGTATCCGATTACCAATATTTTAAAACTGCAACAAAAATAAAAATAGTAAATATTACAGGCCTTCGAAAAAGTCGCGCACGTAGCACTGTCCTAAGAGTTAATCCGAGTCTATGTGCAGACTTTATCCGAATGCTCATCGTGGTAAAATTTTTGCTCTACTGGTATCTCCTTGTCGCCCACAACGCAGAGAGAGTGACCCTTGACTTAGCTCTACCCTGAGCAAGAACGAAGAACAGACAAGTTCAGGGGAGACGAGAATTTGAGAGAGTTTTTGTAAGGAATTATTTTGTGTACTAGGAGAATGAAAAGAGATCTCAATATATAGGCTTCAGGCTTTATAACTGAAAGCTGGATAAACGATAAAATTTATGCTGGATAAATACACAAATAAAACGTGTTTGTAACGTTTGTATTAATAAGAAAAATTGTCCAATGTTTGAATATTTATGGACTTAGAAACGGACAAAGATATGAAGAGGAGCAAAAATATGTTAAGTATCTTAGCCCGAAATCGAAAAAAATCGAATCGACATTCGGTGCCCGCAGATGTAGGCACGTACCCGCACCTGTTACGTGTGGCCCATAGGGTTCGCACACGACACTTTAATGATGCAAAAGGCAACGAAGCAATATATGCTTGTGAGACCCGTCTCACTGTATCGGTATTTTATACGGATACGTGTTTATTTGAGCCGTATTTCGTATTTATCGATTTACGTGATATTTTAAAAATTTCCTAACTATAGGATTTCATGACTTGGTTTAACTTGGATTTGGTTTTATTTGGATTTGGTTTTATTTGGTTCGGTTCCACTTTGACTTGGTTTGGTTTAGTTGGTTTCTCATGAGCTGAGGTGTATGGTTTAGATTTAGTAGAGAGGAATGAATGGTGGGGATTGCTTGGGCTTGTTATATAAGCCACCTACCATCTCTCTCTCCATTATTTTCATTTCCATCTTCATTCTTCCTCCAGTCCAAGGCAAGTACACCTTGCCGAACCTTGAACAAATTTATTTCTGTTTGTTCCATCTTCTTCCTTGCATGATTCTAAGCATCTTTAGAACTTGAAATTTTTGGTTTTACCGAGTGGATTGTTGTAGATCTAGCTTTGTGGTATTTTCGGTTTTCCTGGGTTTTGATCTGTCAAACTTGCATATTTTTGCTAGTTGATGGTTTCATGTTGTAGAGAATTTCATTCTACCCCGAATTGACCTATGAAAGTCCAAATTTGGGCTCCGGATTGAAGTTTGGTGGTGTGGAGAAGCCATGGTATTTTCTATGGACATCTTCTCTGTGGAAAGCCATTATCTGTATTTTTGAGCTGCATGTTTGCTTGCATTATAGAGCCACATGCATGATGTTATTTTTGCATGGGCCGCATGCAAATCATTTTGGCCGCATGGCCATTTACTTAATTTGTTAGTCTGTCTTAGCATGCTTATATTTAATTACTTCTGGCCTATAGCTTTTAAGCTTTAGCCGCATAGGCTTTTTCTTGCATTTGTCGCATGCAAGCTTTGGCTTGTTTGGCCGCATATAGCATGCTCTTCCTAGCCGCATAGCTATTATAGGTTGGCCTTGTATTATAAATGCTAGGTTGGTTGTGCACTTAAAATTGAGTTGGCCGCATGGAATGCCTGAATGCATTTAATACGTTAAAGCATTAGTTGCTGTAGTGCATGTATTGCTTTAATGCAATTGTTAGTATTTTGCATGACTTGTACAAAGCACTTGGCCGCATATGGTTACATTTGATAGTGAGCCGCATAGGCTTCTAAAGATTTGACATTTATGCATTTAAGTCCTTTTCTTAGGACTAAATGCCTTATAAGGCTTATACTTGTATTTTAATGCTTCTTAATGCATTTCCATGCATTATTAAAAGAGCTAGCCGCATAACACTCCAGGAAAGCAAGTGAATGCATTCCTTAAAAGCACTTTTTGCATTATAATCCCTAATAAATAAACTTTTGCATTATAGTCCATATTCAATGTATATATATTCTAATCTATTTAATGCATTATAATCTATATTTTAATGCATATCTTCAATGCATTGTATTTAATGCATGCATGCTTGTTTATAGCTCAGCCGCATATGCCTGTTTGCCTGGCCATTTTGCCAGCCGCATGCAAGCAATTAATTGCCTAGCCGCATAAGGCATTAAGGAATCCCTTAATCCTTTTTTTTTCTTTAGTGCAATTGTTTTTCCTTAATGCACTGGTTGCTACATTCTCTAACACCAGCCGCATATGGCCTTGAATATTTGCTGACCGTATATGCGCCATTGCTTGGCCGCATACGCACTATTGAATGGCAATTTCATGTGGCAATTTGCCTGAGCCGCATGGCCCCTTCCACTTGCATGGCTTATTATATACATGTAATATTGCTTCACGTGGATCATTAATGGAATGGTTCACGTGAATTTTCCTTCTTTGCTGCATTGATTTTGGATCCCACTTGGCTAGAATACATATATAATTTTAGGCCACGTGGCCCCAGTACTTGAATGGCCACGTGCCCCTTTTCTTTTGCTTGAGTGGAAGCTTGTATTTATTGCGGGTCCCACTCTCTTTGTCTTTTCTGATTGTATGAATATTTTGCTGGCCGCATGGCCCCCCTTCAATTATTTTCTGGCCGCATAAGCTTTGGCTAGCCGCATGGGTGGCCTCCCACTCTCTTGGGCCGCATATATATTTTTCCCACTTTTGGACCGCATGGGTCCCACTTTGATTGTTTAAATGTTTTATTTGCTTGAATTGTGGTCAGAATTTCTTCCCACTTCCAACATAAAAATTGTAAAGTTTCTCCTTGGCTTCAAGAATATATATTATAAATATATTATTTAATTGTGCAAGTTTCTCCCTTCCTTGATAAATGACATGATACGACAGTGACCCGTAGTGGTGCACTCTTGACAATGAACTTGACATGATATCTTGACATGATAACTTGAAATGATAAATAAGAATGACTTGATAGTGGCCCGTCGTGGTGCACTCTTGATAAGTAATAATGATAATGATAGTGGCCCGTCGTGGCGCACTCCTGACAAGAATTAATTAGTATCCTGACACCGTGGGTGTTGTATTGAATGTGCTTGTATAAGCTACCGTAGTCTTGCATCATGTCTAGGACATGAATTCTTGATTTTTCACGGTCAGGAATTATACTGAATCTGGCTAGGTTAATGACTAGATGGATCAAGTAGTTCATGGAGAGACTTTCCCAGTTACCTGTTGCCCCTTTGATCCCGGCCATATATATATATATACATGGGATTTGTTCCTATCCGTCGAGATGAGCGCACTTTCAGCCCGCCGTCGAGTGTGGTACCTTAGGACACATGTATCTTACTACAGTGTGCTCTATATCATGCTATCTTTTCCTTTTCTTTGCTGGGGTCACTCAGGTAGTAACAAACGGGTAATTGGACTTGGAAATCTCTTTGCATCTTGCTAGTAGCTAGGCTTGTGACAACCCTAGTTAGTTAATGTAGAAAGTCGTAGGCAATGATTGGCCGTGATTGATTGGATGGAGTCTACTCAGTGCAAGTCTTGTCTTGATCCTGTACCTGAATGTTACATGTCCAGATTTCTTATATTTATCTTGCCGATAAATGGTGGGGGAAAACCAAGTTCCGTTCAGACGAAGGGTTACAACCCCGGTCCTTGTTTGGTTTACGGGTTGTAACCTGGTTATCTGAATAGTCCCATGGTCATCCCATCGTATATCACCTTCCCAGTTCTATTTATTTATCATGTTCTCCAGTTTACTTTATGCTCAATGATGCTTTACTTACAGTCTCTCTATGGTCGAGATGAGTGCATTGGTACTGCACAAATCTCGATCCTCCTTTACTTAATTGCTTGTTGTTTGCTAATAATTGCTGGTTTTAAGTTCATAGTTCGGCCTCCTTTGTGGTACTTGCTATTTGGGGTCTGACCCTACTGGTTTTGCATGGCCAGATTCTGATAGAAGAGCCCGAAGGATCTACCGTACCATCTACTCGACGGTGACCAGCCGGAACACCAGAGTGCCTCAGTGGGTTCTTCTTCTTTCTCACACTGATATATAAATTCCTCTTGTAACGCTTAGCCCCGAGCACGTGTTTAGCTCGTGTTTGGTATTTTCTTGATATTGTAGCCTACGGGCATAAACATGGTATGTGTATTCTAGACTATAGCTAGTCCTTATCATGTACAACTAACACTCTAGCTAGTCATCATTTCTGTGGTACTGGCTTCATGGTCATTCATGTATATATGGTTCGGGACGCCTTACTATTATATGTATGATGATCGTACTCTTGCTCTTGTATAATTGCCTGTGATTGAGATACCTAGGGTTGTTATACCTTAGGATTGACTGATGGCTTGTAGAGTAACCCCCATGTCTTGACAGCTTATACGTGATTTCAGAGTATTAACGTACTTTGGGATTGCGTAGCTGGCTGTGTCCGCCTCCGTCCAGTATTCTGGTTCTGGGGCGTGACATGGTTTTAGTGGTGGCCCATGCAGGTCTCGATTTTTCAGATTTGTGGGGGTTACCATGTTTAGATATCTCAATCACGATTATCCTTATTGATCTCCTTCGGATTATTCTCTACCTCTGATACTTGACTTGATATCTGTTTTGATCATTGATCATTCCTTTCCATAATTTGATCTTGTGTCCTTCAACTTTCAAGGGCACTGTTCTTGATCCTTCTGATTATCTTGTTCGTGTTTTGCCGAGGGCAGCTCAGCATTCTTCAGCCAGGCCAGTTATGGAGGATCAGCCCAGCATGCAGGTAGAGATGTCAGTCTATCCCGATCAGCCAGTCGCTTCTGTCTTCGTATCTTGAGACAGGTGATAAAGTTAATGCATCTGTTTTAACGACGATGACACGTCCTGGGTAGAGTCATGTCTTGAACTAAGTCATTGGTACCGACTTACCTTGAGGCTCAACTTTTATCCATTTTTGGGAGTCAGCTTAGGCCAGCGAGGACGTTGGTTTCTACACAACTGACTCAGGAGTCATATTGATCCATATGCCTCCAGCCCTTCTTGATCATGATTGTATTTATTCTTGTGCATTTATTTACCGCTTACGTATTTTACATTACTGATTGTTTTACTTACTTGCCATGCTTGATTTATTAAGATTGTTGAGTTTCCGGGAGCTTTTGTTTTGTTATCTTGCTCGACTAGCCTCAGGAAATTCCGAGGACAGAATTTTTCTAAGGTGTGGAGAGTTGTGAGACCCGTCTCACTGTATCGGTATTTTATACGGATATGTGTTTATTTGAGCCGTATTTTGTATTTATCGATTTACGTGATATTTTAAAAATTTTCTAAGTATAGGATTTCGTGACTTGGTTTAACTTGGATTTGGTTTATTTGGATTTGGTTTTTTTGGTTCGGTTCCACTTTGACTTGGTTTGGTTTAGTTGGTTTCTATGAGCTGAGGTGTATGGTTTAGATTTAGTGGAGAGGAATGAATGGTGGGGATTGCTTGGGCTTGTTATATAAGCCACCTACCACTCTCTCTCCTCCATTATTTCATTTCCATCTTCATCTTCTTCCTAGCCCAAGGCAAGTACACCTTGCCGAACCTTGAACAAATTTATTTCTGTTTGTTCCATCTTCTTCCTTGCATGATTCTAAGCATCTTTAGAACTTGAAATTTTCGGTTTTATCGAGTGGATTGTTGTAGATCTAGCTTTGTGGTATTTTCGATTTTTCTGGGTTTTGATCTGTCAAACTTGCATATTTTTGCTAGTTGATGGTTTCATGTTGTAGAGAATTTCATTCTACCACGAATTGACCTATGGAAGTCCAAATTTGGGCTCCGGATTGAAGTTTGGTGGTGTGGAGAAGCCATGGTATTTTCTATGGACATCTTCTCTGTGGAAAGCCATTATCTGCATTTTTGAGCTGCATGTTTGCTTGCATTATAGAGCCACATGCATGATGTTATTTTTGCATGGGCCGCATGCAAATCATTTTGGCCGCATGGCAATTTACTTAATTTGTTAGTCTGTCTTAGCATGCTTATATTTAATTACTTCTGGCCTATAGCTTTTAAGCTTTAGCCGCATAGGCTTTTTCTTGCATTTGCCGCATGCAAGCTTTGGCTTGTTTGGCCGCATGTAGCATGCTCTTCCTAGCCGTATAGCTATTATAGGTTGGCCTTGTATTATAAATGCTAGGTTGGTTGTGCACTTGAAATTGAGTTGGCCGCATGGAATGCCTGAATGCATTTAATACGTTAAAGCATTAGTTGCTGTAGTGCATGTATTGCTTTAATGCAATTGTTAGTATTTTGCATGACTTGTACAAAGCACTTGGCCGCATATGGTTACATTTGATAGTGAGCCGCATAGGCTTCTAAAGATTTGACACATGCATTTAAGTCCTTTTCTTAGGACTAAATGCCTTATAAGGCTTATACTTGTATTTTAATGCTTCTTAATGCATTTCCATGCATTATTAAAAGAGCTAGCCGCATAACACTCCAGGAAAGCAAGTGAATGCATTCCTTAAAAGCATTTTTTGCATTATAATCCCTAATAAATACACTTTTGCATTATAGTCAATATTCAATGTATATATTCTAATCTATTTAATGCATTATAATCTATATTTTAATGCATATCTTCAATGCATTGTATTTAATGCATGCATGCTTGTTTATAGCTCAGCCGCATATGCCTGTTTGCCTGGCCATTTTGCCAGCCGCATGCAAGCAATTAATTGCCTAGCCGCATAAGGCATTAAGGAATCCCTTAATCCTTTTTTTTTCTTTAATGCAATTGTTTTTCCTTAATGCACTGGTTGCTACATTCTCTAACACCAGCCGCATATGGCCTTGAATATTTGCTGACCGCATATGCGCCATTGCTTGGCCGCATACGCACTATTGAATGGCAATTTCATGTAGCAATTTGCCTGAGCCGCATGGCCCCTTCCACTTGCATGGTATTATATACATGTAATCATTGCTTCACGTGGATCATTAATGGAATGGTTCACGGAATTTTCTTTCCTTGCTGTATGATTTTGGATCCCACTTGGCTAGAATACATATAATTTTAGGCCACGTGGCCCCAGTACTTGAATGGCCACGTGCCCCTTTTCTTTTGCTTGAGTGGAAGCTTACATTTATTGCGGATCCCACTCTCTTTGTCTTTTCTGATTGCATGAATATTCTTGCTGGCCGCATGGCCCTCCTTCAGTTATTTTTTGGCCGCATAAGCTTTGGCTGGCCGCATGGGTGGCCTCCCACTCTCTTGGGCCGCATATATATTTTTCCCACTTTTGGACCGCATGGGTCCCACTTTGATTGTTTAAATGTTTTATTTGCTTGAATTGTGGTCAGAATTTTTTCCCACTCCCAACATGAAAATTGTAGAGTTTCTCCTTGGCTTCAAGAATATATATATTATAAATATATTATTTAATTGTGCAAGTTTCTCCCTTTCTTGATAAATGACATGACACGACAGTGACCCGTAGTGGTGCACTCTTGACAATGAACTTGACATGATATCTTGACATGATAACTTGAAATGATAAATAAGAATGACTTGATAGTGGCCCGTCGTGGCGCACTCTTGATAAGTAATAATGATAATGATAGTGGCCCGTCGTGGCGCACTCCTGACAAGAATTAATTAGTATCCTAACACCGTGGGTGTTGTATTGAATGTGCTTGTATAAGCTACCGTCTAGTCTTGCATCATGTCTAGGACATGAATTCCTGATTTCCTACGGTCAGGGATTCATACTGAATCTGGCTAGGTTAATGACTAGATGGATCAAGTAGTTCATGGAGAGACTTTCCCAGTAACCTGTTGCCCCTTTGATCCCGGCCTTATATATATATACATGGGATTTGTTGCTATCCATCGAGATGAGCGCACTTCCAGCCCGTCGTCGAGTGTGGTACCTTAGGACACATGTATCTTACTACAGTATGTCTGCTATATCATGCTATCTTTTCCTTTTCTTTGCTGGGGTCACTCAGGTAGTAACAAACGGGTAATTGGACTTGGAAATCTCTTTGCATCTTGCTAGTAACTAGGCTTGTGACAACCCTAGTTAGTTAATGTAGAAAGTCGTAGGCAATGATTGGCCATGATTGATTGGATGGAGTCTACTCAGTGCAAGTCTTGTCTTGATCCTGTACCTGAATGTTACATGTCCAAATTTCTTATATTTATCTTGCCGATAAATGGTAGGGGAAAACCAAGTTCCGTTCAGACGAAGGGTTACAACCCCGGTCCGTGTTTGGTTTACGGGTTGTAACCTGGTTATCTGAATAGTCCCATGGTCGTCCCATCGTATATCACCTTCCCAGTTCTATTTATTTATCTTGTTCTCCAGTTTACTTTATGCTCAATGATGCTTTACTTACAGTCTCTCTATGGTCGAGATGAGTGCATTGGTACTGCACAAATCTCGATCCTCCTTTACTTAATTGCTTGTTGTTTGCTAATGATTGCTGGTTTTAAGTTCATAGTTCGGCCTCCTTTGTGGTACTTGCTATTTGGGGTCTGACCCCACTGGTTTTGCATGGCCAGGTTCTGATAGAAGAGCCCGAAGGATCTACCGTACCATCTACTCGACGGTGACCAGCCGGAACACCAGAGTGCCTCAGTGGGTTCTTCTTCATTCTCCCACTGATATATAAATTCTCCTCTTGTAACGCTTAGCCCCGAGCACGTGTTTAGCTCGTGTTTTGGTATTTTCTTGATATAGTAGCCTACGGGCATAAATATGGTATGTGTATTCTAGACTATAGCTAGTCCTTATCATGTACAACTAACACTCTAGCTAGTCATCATTTCTGTGGTACTGGCTTCATGGTCATTCATGTATATATGGTTCGGGACGCCTTACTATTATATGTATGATGATCGTACTCTTGCTCTTGTATAATTGCCTGTGATTGAGATACCTAGGGTTGTTATACCTTAGGATTGACTGATGGCTTGTAGAGTAACCCCCATGTCTTGACAGCTTATACGTGATTTCAGAGTATTAACGTACTTTGGGATTGTGTAGCTGGCTGTGTCCGCCTCCGTCCAGTATTCTGGTTCTGGGGCGTGACAATGCTTGACCAACTCCACCACTCCAGCCGATGTAGGACTAATAATAAAAGAAAAGTTGAGCTTTTGCTCACACACAGCCAACAATCCCCCCAACCCCAATCCCCAAAAGGTAAAGTTCCAAAGTAATAGAAGGAAAGAAAATTATAGAAGAATAAGAGAATTTTTGGACAGTTACATACTATGCATAGATGAGATTGACTACAGCCTTGAGTCTTACGTAGTGACTATTGTCTTTGTCTAAAGAAGAGCTTGATGGACTACGCCTTGAATCAGTCTTCTTGAACTAGATTCAGAAAATAACACACATTGCTAGAGGTACTTGGGTCTATCGGGTGGCACGTTTGGTTGGCCATGCGCACTTTTTCATATTCATGAGAGTTGTCTAGGATCGCCATGTCATGTAGTCACGGCCTTTACGACCTCTCATATAGGTAAATCCTCAAGAGTTGATGATAGGAATCAACCCTGCATATCATGCTTGGATTTATTAAAAATTTAAGCTCACCCTAACCCTATCACTCCGAAACACTGTCACCATATTGTTGGGGTATCTATGTACTCATGTACAGCCTTTTAGGTATTTATTTTACGAGAATTTAATCTCAGGATCAGTGTTCCATAATAGTCACCTAGTCCAGCTTGTTTCTATCCATTGAACCGACTTCTTGGTGTCTCCAGTCAGACTCGATTGGATTGCCACTGTTGGTGACTAATTTATGGGCTTAACCCCATTCTCCTTGATGATTCTAGGATCAATGTCCTTGACAGACCCTTCGTCAAGTGGTCTGCAAGGTTCTTTTCTGACTTTATATAGTCAAGAACCACATATTGCCTAATAGGCTCTTTATCGACTTGAAACGCAGCTGCAAGTGCCTGTTCATCTTAGTATTTACATAATCATGTTTTAGTAGTTCTATAATAGATTTATTATCTTAGTTTATAGAAATTTCAGGAACATGACTAACAGAAACAGATATATGCATAATAAGATTTTTAAGCCATTCGGTTTTTGTACAAGTAGTGTCCAAAGCTATCATTTCAGAGTCCATTGTACTTCTAAAAATGATAGTTTGTTTACATGATCTTCAGGAGATTGCAGCTCCTACCAGGGTAAAATATATCCAGTTGTGGATTTTGCATCTGAGTAACCTTCTATGATATCAGGGTGTATAGTATAATAAAGTTTATAATTTAGAGTACCCTTAAGATATCTAAATACTCTGTCCAATGCAGTCCAATGTGAATGGTTTTGGTTACTAGTATATCTACTTAGTCTCCCAATAGCAAATACAATATCAGGTCTGGTCATATTTATTATGTACATAAGAGACCCTATCATCTGTGAATATCTATATTGTTCTATAGGTGATCATTCATTCTTCTTGAGAACAATATTACTGTCATAAGGAGTAAGTGCAGGGTTTTTTTCAAAATACTCAATCTTTCTTAGCATTTTCTCAATTGAATGTGCTAAGGATAGAGTATAACCCTCTTTGCATTTGGACATTTGTATTCCTAGGATCATGTTTTCTTCACCTAGGTCTTTCATGTCAAACTGGTTAGATAAATAATTTTTAGTGTTATTTATCAATTCCAGTGAAGATCCTAAATAAGGATATCATCAACATACATGTATAAGATGACACAACTTCCGTTTATATTTTTAGAATACAAACATTTGTCATATTCATTTGGCACAAAACCAAATTCTAGAATGGCTTTGTCAAATTTGTTGTGTCATTGCTTGGGGGTTTGCTTTAGGCCATAAAGTGATTTTTACTAATCTACAAACCTTTTTTTTCTTGACCTTTAGCAATGAAACCTTCAGGTTGCTCCATATATTTCTTCCTCTAAATCTCTTTTTAGAAATGATGTCTTTACATCCATTTGATGGATCAGCATATCATGAATTAAAGTTAAGGCTAGAAATATTCTAATAGAAGTGATCCTAGAGTAGGTATCAAAATAGTCTAATCTTTTTTTCTAGGTAAAATCTTTGGCTACTAATCTAGCTTTGTATTCCTCTATGGTACCATCGGCTCTAAGTTTTTTTGAAGATCCAATTACAACCTATGGGTTTACTACCTAAAGGTAGGTCTGCTAAAAACCTAATTAATATTCTCCATAATGGAGTTGTACTCATTGTTAATATCTTCTTTCCAAAAAGGGGCATGAGAGGATATGACTTCTTCATAGGTTGAGGGATCACCCTCTATCAAGAATGTGAATAATCTTTCTCCTAAATTCTTTTCAATCATTTCTCTTTTACTCCTTCTAGGTTCTATATCTTGTTCTGGTTGAGAACTTGATATTTGAACATGAGAACTAGTAGATGGAGTAAGATAAGGGTTGAAGGAGGATGATGAAGTTCTATCCTTAAAGGAAAATATATTCTCAAAGTAAACTGCATCTCTAGCTTCTATAATTGTATTATTAGTGATTTCATTTACTTCGGAATGAGTTACAAGAAATCTATTGGCATTGCTGTCTAGGGCATATCCTATGAACACATTATCTACAGTTTTAGGTCCAATCTTCCTCCTTTTGAGTTCAGGAATTCCTACCTTAGCTAAACATCCCCAAACTTTGAGGTAATTAATCTTAGAGTTCGGCCTTTATAACTCATATGAGGTCTTATCATTAGACTTACTGGATATCCTATTAAGGATATAACATGCTGACAATAAGGCCTCTCCCTATAGATTATCAGGGGCACCTGAACTGAGAAGCATTGCATTTACCATGTCTAATAAAGAGCGATTCTTTCTTTCAGCAACTCTGTTAGACTGTGGTGAATAAGGAGCAGTTACCTCATGAATTATTACATGTTCTTCACAGAAGTTAGTCATTTCATTTAAGGTATACTCTCCACCACTATCTAACTGGTTTCCAGCTTCAGACTTATAGACCTTAAATCTGTCTAGAACTTCATCTTTGATTTTAAGAAGGTAGGTGTAACAATACTTTGAATTGTCATCTATACAAGTGATAAAGTATTTTACCGTCTCGGGTCAAAACTCTATTGGAATCACAAATGTCACTATGAATAAGTTCTAGAAGTTCGAAATCCCTTTGGATAGATTTGAAAGGTAGTATGGTATGTTCGGCTTGAACACAAATCTCACATTTGTGTTTAACATCAATTTAAGGATATTTAAGAGATCGTAAATTCACATTACCTAGTCTACCATGCCAAACGTTGGAGGATTCAACATTAGCGACAACAAGAGAAGGATTTGAAATTTTATTCATAGTACTCAAATAAAGAGTCCATTCTTTACAAATCTTTTTTCTACAAATAGTTCATTCTTAGAAAAAAAAAACTACTTTATTAGCCTCATTACTATCTTGTATCCTGAGGCCACAAGTAGAGAACCACTAACTAGATTTCTCCTAACTAACGACACATGAAGCACATCATAGAGAGGTAGAATTTTTTTCGATGTCATCTTCAGATCTATTCTTCCTCTTCCTATGATCTGTGCCGTTGAGCCATCTCCTAGGGTCATACCTCCACCTGATTTCTGATAGTTTGAAAAACATGAGCGATCAAACGAAACGTGAATATTAGCTTCAGAATTCAACCACCAATCATCAGAATGGTAAAAAATATTTACTACAAGTTGATAGCTTACAGACCTGAAGAAGCTATAAGACTCATTCAGAATCATGTTAACCTCCGGCTTGGTAGAATATTTCCCTTTGAAGGAGGTCCTGACAGCTTCTTTCTTTCGATGAAAGCAGTTGATGGTTGTATGGTTTGTGTTACCAAAAACAAAACAAAATATCTTCGGATCCTGAGTTTGACCAAAGTTTCTAGGTTTCTGCGACTGCTGGTTATGAGGGTTTTGGTGATGTGGCTAAAAACTTTGCTTCTGTTTGAATGAGTACTTCTTGGGTTTGAGATGGTGATTAGGCTTGGATTTGCCATGAGCTTCTACAAGATTAACCTTAGCTTTGGAATCAGACCTAGCTTTGGACTTCATCCTAAACTCTTCTTCTGTTCTAAGTCTCTTTAAACTTGAGGATATGCAAGAGTTCCTTGTAAATAGGTAAGATATTTGGCAGTGTCAGACCAAGAAGGAGGGAGTTTGTCTATCAATCATCATATTTTGTGCTCAGTAGAGAAGAATGTACCTTTGGCTTGAACATGCCTAAGGTGTTCTTGGAATTCATGAATTTGGTCATTTATCTACAATGATATATCTGTTGAATGTGGAAGAATTGAATTTTTGAATTCTAGAATTATCACAACTATATTCATTTTACAAAGCATCCCAGAGTTCTTTAGCACTTTTGTATTCAAAAAATATGTCATAGAGATACCCAGACAAAGCGCTTAAGATTCTATGAAAACAATAGTAGTTTATTTCCTTAGGGATCTTAGGTTTGGAGGAAGAGGAGGACTTGGTTACCCCTATGTCAGACTCAATATCGTCCGAATCATTTGTGATGGGTATGGACCCATTATTGGTAGAGATTAGACCTAAGGTGGTAAGCCAAAACTTCATTTGGCTCTGCCACCTTTTGAAGTAGGTGCCATTGAACTTTGAAGTTTTGGCAGTAAAAGTTTCTTCCTTGACAGTCATGGTTCCTAAAAGTCTGCAAAAATTATATTCACTTAATAAGGATGAATATTATTATAGGATAATAGTTTGAATGATCTTGATAATCAACCTTTAAAAACTTTAGTCTTTTCAAGTTTTGATAAGGTTGGGTTAGCTGTAGGGGCTGGATCCCAGCAAGCGGAGGTCCACTATGGACGCTTAAGAACCGGTCGCTTAGACGATTTATGTCTTCTTGATATAAGGGCCCTTTCGAGTTGTACCCAAACAAATCTCTACTTTTAAAAACTTTAGAATTAAAGGAATTTGCAAGATAAATAAACTATTTTTTTTTTCCTAAATTTAAATTATTGAATAATCGAAGACTAGTGATGTCACAAATATATTCAGTAATATTTACGAAAGTTGCCAATTTTAAAATCACAAATGATGATAGAATCTTGGTCTTGTGAAGTAGCAAACGTTATTTTACCAATGACAAAATTTTGTTACTAGTATGACAAATATTAAATAAGTAACAAATGACTTGTTAACAGTAAGTAGCAAATATTATAACAAATATTTGCTAGGAAAATAAGTTAACAATAAGCAATGAATGACAAATATATAAGTTAACAGATACTTGCACGAATATTTGTTAAAATAATTGACCACAAGCAAGTTTGTAGCAGTAGACAAAACTTTGACATGAATATTTGTGTACATATGTTTGTATGTTAATAGTAAGTAATTAAAGATGTTAACAAGAAGCAAATAAATATTGCCAGTAAAAAATATTTTATATTATCAGTAAGCAAATATTATTAGAAATGTTACCCGTAACAACAACTACTAGTAAGCAGATTTCCTATTTATTTGAAGCAAAGATGCTAACAAAGAGCAATATATTTGGTTTGCAGTAATAAAATATATTTATATATATTAGAGACAAATATGTTAACAGTACTAACAATAAGTTGGTTTAACTCTTAGATTGTTAGTATTTCTTTATATTTTCTTTTTTTTTAAATTGCAACAAAAATAAAAATAGTAAACGTTACCGGCCTCCTGGGAAGTTGCGCACGTAGCACTGTCCTAAGATTTAATCCGAATTTATGTGCAGACTTTATCCGAATGCTCCTAGTGGTAAAATTTCTGCCCACCGGTTCTTCTTGTCGCACACAATGCAGAAAGAGTGGCCCTTGACTTATCTCTGCCCAGCAAGAAAGAAGAACAGATGAGTTCGAAGGAGACGAGAATTTGAGAGGGCTTTCGTAAGAAATTATTCTGTGTACTAGGAGAATGAAAAGATAGTTCAATATAGGCTTCAAACTTTGTAACTGAAAGCTGGATTAAAGGATACAATTTATGTTGGATAAAGACACAAATAAAACGTGTTTGTAACGTTTGTATTAATGAGAAAAAAAACTGTCCAACGTTTGAACATTTATGGACTCCGAAACGGCCAAAAATATGAAGAGGAGCAAAAAGATTTTTAGGGTCTTAGCCCGAACCCGAAAATGAAATCGAATCGTCATTCGGCGCCTGTCACGACCCGAACCCGCTTTTCGGGATGCGAGTGTATGCGCAAGGCAGCTACGTATCAAGCAGACTCCATCTCAACTCGAATACGTATAAGCTGTCCAGAATATGGTATCATGTCTAATATGGTAAGTTAAACTATATCTTAATCCACAAGAAGAATATAAAACAAGAATGAATATTATGATTCTTGGTCTGCAGTCCACTAGCATATGTCCGATTAGAATCCAAAGAAATAACATGGGTCTATAAAACTAGGCTAACAAGCAGAGTACAAATAACGGATGTAAATATGTAATCACGAAAAATGCCTGAGTCTGAAGTAATCAACTACCGTCATGATCAGCTAACTAACTCTGTGCAATCAACTACCTGAAGAGATCATCAGGTCCTCATGGGACTAGCAAGATACATAAAATATGTCTATCTAACAGTATATCATGCATAAGGAAAACCATGATATAAACAAAAAGGACTAAGCAACTATGAAACATGAAGTTGAAACGCATAAATGAACTGCTGGAAAGGAAACATGAATACATGACAAGAAATCAAACAGATACTCAAACCCTCGCCCCTAGTGTAGACTCGTAGGTTTGAACAAATTACTAACCCTCGCCCCTAGTGTAGACTCGCAGGTTTGAGCAAATAACTAACCCTCCCCCCTAGTGTGGACTCGCAGGTTAGCTTCAAGCAATCAACCCACGCCCCTAGTGTGGACTCGCAGGTTGAGAAAAATGAAAATAGAAATAGCAGTTCAGTTATGACGCACTCGTCCTACGACACGGTACGACGCGGTCAAGATACAGGTGAGAACAGATCCAATATGAACTATAATGCCAACTGTGAACCAAGACGATATGTGAACTAGACAACTAGACTAATACGCATAATATGAAAGAAAACTCATATCAACAATCAACCAAAGAAACTAGATAATGACATGTATCAAAAGGAAAGAAACTATGCACGTAAATAAATTGTAAAGAAAGGCAAGGTATACTTTCCTGGGGTTGTGTACAAAATGACAGTATCCAGTGGCTCGAATCGTCAGCTCAGTGAAGCAATGAAAGGACAAATCCCGCAAACATCATCGGATGCTGAAATAAATATCACAAATATTTTTGGTATAAAAGAATGTCTAAAATGCCTACCCAAAAGTCCAATTCTGGACTCAGGGGCAAAATCGTAATTTTGGATTAAAATGAGGTCTGTCGTTGGACCCGCTTTGTACTGAAAAGCGTGCTAGTACCTACGGTATTTAAAGTCATCAAACTATATGTCTACGGGTCTATTTTGACATAAACCCAACCGTATATCCAAAGTTGAATTTCGGTGGGCCGTGCACAAATTTTCCCGTTGGATCGGGTCGTAGGCCCGCCAAAATAGCTTTCCGGTCGACCTTCTCAGAATCGGACCAAACTTGGCATACAAGACCAAAAAAATAACACGGTCCTATTCGCACAAGTTTTGTCCTGAGATGACGAATGTGCACAACAGGAGATGACGAACGTGCATAAAGTTATGAGCTAGTTTGCAGAGGGACCGATATAGGGTATCTCGACGGATACGCTTCGATTTCGTCGTGCACACATAACAAAATTGAGTTCCATCGAATCCCACACGTCCGCAACATCCGTACGCGTCTTTCAATACTCACGGGTGCGACAACGTCACCCGGTTTGTCAGGACGCACTCCGTATCGGTAAAAATTCCTAAAATTCTTAATGTTTTAAAAACAGTTTTTGTCAATTTTGGGAAACCGATTTCTCGGCGCTCAGTCGATCAAATCAACTTCTGCAAAAAGGGTTGTGAAGCCCTATAGGTTGTCTAGGTCTGTATTTAGTTGGTTTTTGAAAACTCCTACTGGTTGGTTCAAAATTTGTCTTCCAAACTGGGGTTTTGGGACTGTTTTCGGTTCTATTTTTGGAACAGATTTCACTCGACTTAGCATAGATTCTCGGGACTGGTTGTTCGAATATGTTCAATCCTATTTACTGCTATTCCAAGGGGGTTATGTTGTGAGCGTGTATGAAGAAACGGATTAAAAAATGATACGAAGATGAAGAAGATATCGTACCTCGAAGTTGGGGGCTCGTGGCTGCTGTGCGCTGCCACCTTTATTGTACTGTGCACGCATGGCCACGACTGCTGCCCTGAAGGCGGTCTCCTTCAGTAGCGCATGGTGTTAGGGTGTCGGGTCGATGTGGGAGACGTCGAGATTTGTTCTGGTATTGAAGGATCGGGATGTTGATGAGTTCTCTTGGTTTCGGGAAGATGAGAAACGAGCGTGCATTTTTATCCAAATTTATAATCGAATAATATTGGTTTGAATTAGGAATCAGATTTGACTGTGGTTTAAACCAATTCATAGATGAATTTAATCCTATCTAGGGGAGAATCGAACAAGGTTTGAATGGTGTGAAGGGTTGGATTCGGATTGATTCGAATCTGCTACAAATTCTCCTTTGAATTTACAAAGAGCTATGGCTTCTCTGCTACGGGAGACATTGGGGTGGTCAACTCGCGATATAATCTCAACTCGGGAGATATTGGAGCATCTCCTCTCCTTATTCACTGTGTGTGTGTGGGTGTGTGTGTGTGTGTGTGTGTGTGTGTGTGTGCGTGCGTGCGTACGTTTGTGTGTGTGTGTGTGTGTGTGTGTGTGTGTGTGTGGTTGTGTATGTAACCCAATATGGCACCATATTAAATATTAACAAAATTTAAAATCTAATAATGTTGATAACTATTGCTAGTTTCATATACAAGGAATCCTATAGTAAATTACTAAGCTATTTATCAATTAAGGAGTACAAAATAAAATAAAAACATTAAATAAAAGTATATTAAATTTCTATAGAAATAAGGGCCTTTCGTGTTTATATTTATATATATATATATATATAATATATATATATATAATATATATATATATATATATATATATATATATATATATATATATCTTACATATGGAACTATACACACACACACAAATATATATATATATCTATATATATATATATATATATAATATATATATATATATATATATAATATATATATATATATATATTCATGAATGCCAAAATTCCAAATAAGTTTACAAGAAATTTCCAATACTAAAAATAGCTTATCAATATCCTTGGTAATAATAATTGTGCAGAATAAGGGCTACTGGTTAGAAAAACATTTCAAGGTTATTTAATAATTTAAAGTACATAAAAAATACTTTTAAAATATAGGCAAGAGGGGTTACAGCGCTCGCAGATGTCGATCGTACCCGCACCCGTTATGCGTGCTGAGCCGGACGACAGCGGTGGGGCGCACTTGTGGCCCATAAGGCTCCCACAATACTTTAATGATGCAAAAGGGAACAAAGTAATATATGCTTGACCAACTCCCCCACTCTAGCCGATGTGGGACTAATAAGAAAAGGAAAGTTGAGCTTTTGCTCACACACAGACGGTCACACTCCGATCCCGTAGGACCGATCGTCCTCGCAAAGGCGTAAGCCGCGTGAGCCTAGGTTGCGCTAACGCAAGGCGGGTTCCATAACGACCGATTACAGGCTAAGCGACGGGATCGTCGCACAGAAGTCCCAAGCAAAAATATTGAACAACACTAGCGAAAACTTGAAGTAAAACACAAGTCATTCAAAAATGCTCTTTATTAATATTGAAACAAGATTACAATGTGGCACGAGGCCATGATTACAATCACTCGGTCTCACTCTTCTCACAATACAAGTCACTATGCTCTCTCTCTCGTCTCTCAATACAATTTGACGAGCTCTCTCAATACAATTTGACGAGCTAACAGATGCTTCAGATAGGCGATGTCCATACATTATGTCCCGTATAAGTTCTGACTCCATGCGGTCTCATGCCTCAAAATGCCAAGGAACTCGGTACCTCGACGCATCCAAGCGAGCTCCGCGCCCACGCTTCTACCTGTGCCTGTACATAAATACTATGTGGATGTCAGTACTCAACTGTACTGGTGGAGTGAGCTCCTCATCCACCCATACAAAACCAACACGTTCATTTACTTTGTGCAACATATCCTTTTACAATTATCTTTATATTCTTGCCTTATGATCAATTTTAGGACATAAACTCTTGGCCTATTTTGTGTCTCTAGACCATCACCGTACATTGCACCAACAACTTACTTATACTTTGTCTCTAGACCTTCTCGTGCCAACAACGTCATCTTATCGACTCGTGCTTGCCTTTCGGCCCATGTTTGGTACGCAACAACTTGATCGTGCCATAAATCCCTTCGTATAACATAATCGAAGCAGTGCCTCGCCACTTAGTAACTTGCCTATACTTGTGTCGTAATAACATGGTCGTGCCATAACATATCGAGGTCGTGCCTCACAACTTAGCATAACCTAACCGAACTTGCCCTACGGTCCTTCTTGACTTAACTCAAAAGTACTCAATTCCAACTTATGTAACTCTATGCCGACGACTTATTACTCAACACCATATCTCATGCTGAAGCACGTATCCGTACTATAGCCGAATCTTGGGCCATAATGGTGTTGCAATCGTGCATACCCTCTTAACTCAATTCGTGTCGTGCCTATACCATCTTTAATTCGACCGACACCATGCATACGGATTGTCGCTCAGCACGCCAACTTATCTATATGAAAGTCACTGGCATTAACTAGCGATCGTGGACATAGCTCGGGTAGACGGCGGGTCTTTCGATGCAAGGTAGCTAGCCCCATGGAAAGCCCCCGACTACACACGTGGTACAATCCAGTGTTGCTATAATGTCTTCCTCCTAGGTCGACCTGGCCCTAGTGCCCCGGCGTAATACCAGTCAAGGAAGAAATCCTTGTGTACAAATTGTCCATGACCACGCACCTACGAGAACATCTAGACTCACATAAATGTATGACCTAATTTACGGAACAACTTGAACCGTACTTAGCAAAACGTGCTTTAGAACCATACTATGCAAAACGTGCTTTGGAACCATACTATGCAAAACGTGTATAGGAACTATACTATGCAAAACATGCATTGGAACCATACTATGCAAAATGTGTAAAGGAACCATACTATAAAAAATGTGCATCTCTGGAGACTCCCAAACGAGGGACTACCTCAGCGACAAACGGTCGCATAAACTTTCCATTCTTTGAAACCCAGGGAACGACTATTGCATAGCCTTCCTACTTAACTTGAACAAAATGTGTTCCTTAAGTGCTACAGACCGTGGCTAACTTTTCATCGAGCTAACCGTGGCTCGTGCTTTAAATCAACTCGTGTTCTATGCGACACTATCGTCCAAGTCATACTTATATGACGAGTATTGAGATCGTGGGACTATGTGACTTAACAATCGCAGAAAGCGCGGGACAGTACTTATAATGACTTCGACAGCCCAACATAACTTTTGTCTAACTCAATCGTACAAAACCACTACTAAAATAACCCATTTTAGCGACGTCATGAGACATCGCTAAATAAGGAAAATACGTCGCTGAAACCAATTTGCGACGTATTTAGCGACAAAAACCTGACGTCGCTTATAGGCAAGTCGCAGATGGCACTTTAGTCGCCGAACGTCGCTATTTGCGACGCGGAGTTCATTGTCGCTAGACGTCGCAAAATTAACGACAGATAGCGACGTATCACTACGACGCCAAAATTGTGACGTAAAGCGACCACTTGCGACGCTGTAAACTTTATATATGATGACATGGCATGGCAGCCACGTGGGCAACTTAGCGACGCCTTCCGACAGATTTAGCGACGTACACCCTCAGCCCACGTCAGCATATTAGTGATGTCTAGCGACGTTACGTCGCTATTTAGCAACGTATAGCGACGTCTACGTTCCGTCGCAGTACGTCACAGAACGCCGCTATACGTCGCAGATATTATTAAAAAAAAATTTAAAAAATATAATTGATATTTTTGTTATGTTGTGTGTCTGTGTTTACAGTGTGTGTGAAGTGCAGTGTTCGAACCACGCTTACTGTTCTATGTTTTATCTTGGATAGAAAGAGCAACAGTTCAGGGTGCACTTCTCAAAGCTTCCTCTTCACGTCCTTCACCTTCTCGGGAACCTTTACGACGTCCCGAGAAAGTGAAGGATGTGAAAATGAAGCTCTCAGAAGTGTACCCTGAACTGTTGCTATTTCTATCCAAGATAACACATACAACAGTAATCGAAACTGTCGATGGTTCCGAACACTGCATTTCACATTCACTGTAAACACAGACACACATCATAAAAAAATACATAATATATATTTTTAAAATTTTGGCAGCACCTCCTTTGTATATCAGATCATCGCTTATAACCCAGCGTAGGTATATTTGTCATCCCCGTCGCAGATATCATAAAGTAAATATCACAATAAAAATAGGAGGCAGTGCAAAGTAAATATCACAGACACACATCCTCACAAACATCCAATAGAGTCAAATAAAAATAGAAGATGATAAAAAGTCTCCCACCAAGTGTATAAACAACAGTGTACCAATAAACAATTTGCCCATAGGGCCAATACATACAAGTCATAAAAAAACCAATAAAATCACTACGGACCCCTATCGCGCAACTGGGACAACTGGGATAGAATGTAGTCATACTGCTCCTGGGTGAACTGCACCGTAGGGGCAGTAGGAGGCAGTAGAATGTCTGGAGTCGGCGCCGTCGATGGACCGGGAGGACGTATCTGCTCCAGCTCTCGCAGTCGCTCACCATGCACAGCAAGGGTACTCACCACCCTCTCAGTATACTGAGCGAGTGAGGAAGACATGCTCCTCTGCGATCCCTCCCGCTCGACCTGTCTACGCTCTGTACGCTGCGTAGACTCGGTGAACGTCTGCAAGCTGGCAGCTGTAGCCTGATGCAGACTCATCAGCTCCTGTATACTGCGCTTGACCGCATCAAATCGTCCGATGACGAACGGAGGGTCGGATCGTCGCTCGACCGCATCAGAAATCTGTTGCTGCAACTCGTGACGCAGCTCCTCGATTTGACGACGAACATCCTCAGTCGTGACGACGTCTGCGTAGCCGGAGACTGCGCATGACAGAGGGGGCCCGGGATGACTCCGAAGCCAAATACGCGCCGTAGGATCCCGTACCGTAGTAGTACCCTTCTGAAGACCGCCAACGGCGGTCATCCAGAGCTCGTCCGGCGATGGAGCTGTAGGCGGCTGGGAGGAAGTACCAGCCCCTCCCTCTGATTGCGCACTAGCAGCAGCAGCAGCAGCCGCCTCCTCCTGTAGCCAAACAAACTCGGCCTAGAACATGTTTGCTAACGTGTAAGTGTTTGCTAAAGTCTCTATTAATATCTATTTTCCTGTTTTCTAAATTATAGTAAATTAATATAAGAATAGAACGTACATATGCCTGCGTCGCCCTCTCGTCAATGAACTCCCTAGCCCTCCGATGGGTGACCAGGAAGACGGTCACCATGTTCGGATCCTCACCCTTTTTACCTGTTAAAATATATTATCTATTATTAGTATTAAACATTCTATCGAACTATATATAATTAATGTCCGTCATAGGAAATGTACCAGACGACGAAAATGCTCTGTCATTGGAATGGAGCCACCACACCACTTACCGGCGCTCGACCGCGCCACCTTGGCCTTCTCAGACCGCTCCTGGTACCTGCGCTCGCTGAATCTAGCCTTCATCGCAGTCCACTGCTCTGGCGTAATCCAACCCTGGATTGGCTGTCCGGAGTGATCACGACGCTTCTGGTCGTCGATCGCATCACGGATGAGCTTGGCTGCGACGGCAGAAAATTGGCCCTCGATCCTCGCCGCCGGTGTGGTGGATAGAAATAGGTCCTCTACAAGAAGTAAAATATAAAACTTGTATATACACAAATGATTATTAAAGTTTAAAAATAAACAAATTTTTTACCTTGAAGTGGGCGAACCAAAAGGCCTTCCTATCTGCGGGAGCATCTGAGTAGTTAATCCAAGGCCCACCATAGTTCTGCCTCAGAAATGTCCCCAGCTGTCTCTGTACTGCAAAAGGCCGATATCTATACAATAATAATTTTCATGAATATATATGTACATATAATCATTTGAGAAATATATATTAATTAATTAACTTACTTCATAGGCCCGTCCGTCCAAATCTCCATACGCGTCCCGCCCGGGGGAGCGCATGAAGGGTCGCTTTCACCTCCTGCCTGGGCAGGATCAGTCTGATCGCCGTCCCCATATGCTCGGCGTCGGCTCCCCCCATAGAGCCGTCGACAGGAGGAATGCTGGACGGGGGATCAGGGATGCTGGACGAGGGATCAGGAAGGCTGGACGACGAGGGAGGAGTCGGCAACCTGCTGGAACTGCCCTGTCCCGGTAATGGACCGGGAATAGAACGGTACAATGGCGTACTCGGAGATGAGGATGAGGGTACGGAACTGCCCTCTCCATCCCCAGCCCGAGGCTGACGGGACTGGCTAATATAAAATCCTCTGCGTCGTCCTCCTGCTCTAGTCATACCTGATATAACATATGACAATAAAACAAAATACATATTTATATGATAGACATCACAGATTTTTGAAAAATATCATGGTCACAGATAAGTGTCACTAAAGTGTCACAGATTTATTATTACAAAAATACATATTTATAGATAGACATCACAGATTTTAATCCTCTTCTGAAAATTCATCTAGTTCGTTTAGTTCATTCTTCTTCTTCTTCCTCCTCTACATCTTCACTTTCATCTGCATCTTCCTCTTCAGATAATTCTACTTCTTCTACACAATTAGATGTGTAATGAGAAACTTTCGTCGTGTCCACTTCTATAATATTTGTTACAAGAGGTAGTTCATCATGTTGATAAGCTATATCGTCAACCTCAAAGGTATTTCTAGCTTTGGTCTTGCATACTGCCCACCAGTCCGACCTTGTTGTTCCCCGTTTAGGAAACTTGTGAAGTACACGAGCTGAGCCTGACTTGATAGGACAAATGGTTCATAGGCTTGATATCGACGCCGATAGTTTATATCAACAAGACCGTGCTTGTCTACTTTCCAACCTTGACCTTCAATCGGATCGAACCAATCACACCTGAATAACACAATCTTAGCATGCTCTATTCCATAACTATATGTCAGCTCCACGATCTCCCGTAGCATGCCATAGAAATCGTTGCCCGCATCAACATCTTTGTAGTTTGAAGATCTGATACACAAACAGCTGTTTTGGTGGAGTCGAGATCCACAAAGTTGTCTCTGATCGGGCAAGTTGTTGACTTGAACCTAAACCCATTAACACAGTAGCTTGGCCATATTTTTGCAGTATAAATTGGTCCCTTGGCTAGCGTTCTAATAGACTCATTCTCAAGTCTTGCGTATGGACGATCGACCTAAATACCACGAAAAAAGCAATTAAGCTCATTCTCAATCAGGTGCATATACATAAAGGTAATTACAGAGTTCTCAAGTCTTACATATGCACTCAACCATGATGGAAAATAATACCTCATTTTTTGTTCTAGTTCTTCTTCTGTTATGTGTGGCCTAGCTGACCTCACATCATCATTAAATATGCTGAAAACAACATCGTGCAATTAATGTAATAGTATCATTCTCAACACTATTAAAATAATGTAGACGTATTATTTACTTACCCCTCCAGTTTTTCTACTTCCTCCTCGTCGCAGTTGAGTAATACATACACCTGAGCAGCCCTTAGCTCATCATCGTTCAGATATCTCTTCTTCATCTTACCCGATAGCTTTCGTGGACTAATACATACACCAGAATATGCTCCTCTTTGTCCAGTTATGATCTCTACCAAATCCATCGCACTTGTACCCAGTTGTAGGATCTTCGATAGCACTTGGAAAATCTTTAACCTCCTCCCATATCGTAGCTCCGTACCACCTTGGCGGTGGATCATCCTTCTCTACAACGCCGGCATGGAATGCATTCCTGTTCCTTCTGAACGGATGATCTTTTGGCAAAAATTACCGATGACAATCAAAGAAGCACGGTTTTCCTCCGTGTTTCAAGCGGAAAGCCTTACTACGGTCCATACAATACGGACATGAGAGACGGCCATGAGTGCTCCATCCAGATAACATTCCATAGGCCGGAAAGTCGTTGATGGTCCACATAAGGGTTGCCTTCATCTGAAAATTCTGCTTCCTGGAAACATCGTACGTGTTAGCGCCTACTTCCCATAACTGATTCAACTCATCTATCAAAGGCTGTAAGTACACGTCAATGTTCCTCTTGGGATTGTTCGGACCAGGAATTATAACGGTTAGAAACATGTACTGAGTCTTCATGCACATCCAAGGCGGTAGGTTATACGGAGTGACAATCACAGGCCAGCACGAATACTGGGATCCCGAAAGACCAAAAGGAGTAAAACCGTCAGAAGATAGTCCCAACCTGACATTACGCGGATCTGAAGCAAAATCAGGATACACTCGATCAAAGTGCTTCCACGTTTCTCCATCGGATGGGTGATCCAACACTCCTTCAATCTGTTCTCGCATGTACGAACTCATATTTTCGGCCGTCTCTTTCACCATAATCTTTGCAACCGCGGCATTAAAGGCAAGTAGTGCATTGAATCGGTCGGTCTTCTTGCACCGGTAGACCTTCCTGTACTAGTTGTCTTATAGCGATCAGCACCACAAAATCTGCACACATCTGCGTCCTTGTCATCTTTGTAGTACAGCATGTACCCATTGCGACAGGAATCGATTTTCTCGTATCCCATCCAGAGCGATTTCACCATCCTCTTAGACCGGTAGAAGTCTTTAGGCAACTTAGCACCCGCCGGCAAGATCTCTATAATCAACTCCAACACTCGGTTGTAGCATTCTTGCGACATGTTAAAATCTGACTTAATGCTCAACAGTCTTGTAACCACCTCCAACGGTGAATGATCCTCACAACCAGGATACAATGGAGTACTTGCATTCTCCAGCAACTCCATGAACTGTGCAGCATCGGCGTTCGGTGCCTCCTCAGGTGCATCATGAACGAAACTAGGCCCCGCAGCGTCGAAAACTATGTTCACGCACCCGTCGTCGTATGCATGATTATCTGAAAAAAAAATTAGGTCCCGCATGCATATATGGCTCAACATAAGGCTCCGGCTCTGATGCTAAAGAACAAGTTCTCCGTGTGCGGTCCACTGATAGTAATTAGGCGTGAAACCCCTCGAGTATAAATGATATGTCACTTCCACTTCTGGATAATATTTCACGTTATGACATTTCACACACGGACACTTAATTTTGGTGCCGTCCATGTACTGAGGGAACGCCTTAGCAAACTGCAGGAACTGCTCTACTTCCGCTATGTATTCATCCCACACACCACACTATCATCAGGACGACGATTGTACATCCATGATGATTCCGCAAGTAGTAATTCATATCCATTTGGAAATAATTCTGCAAAGATGAACACACATTATCCAACAGGCACAAATTCGTATATTAGTCTTATTAGGGACACACATTAGTAGCAGACAGTTACTAATAATAATGATATGCAATCTAGGTCAAACTAGGTTGTACTAAGTCAAACAAGGTCAACCTAAGTCAAACAAAGTCAAACAAGGTCAAAGTAGGTCAAGGGTTGACCTATAGTTGACTTTATCAACTCTTAGTCCAATCTAAGTCAAATATCCTATTTCTAGTCATTACCTACCAAGGTACCGTTTACCTTATCGCTATTGGTATCCCAATACCAATACCTTTAGTTGGTACCCTTACCTTATCGCTATTGGTACCCTTTACCTTATCGATTGGTATCCCAATACCAATACCGCGGTAACATGGTTGGTACATTAAGGGTCTTTGACAAGGTGACAACCATGTCACCCTCTCAGTCATATCCCAACTAATAAATAGTCAACCTTGGTCAAACAAGGTCAA
>JANAVB010015624.1:0-46448 GCA_029216955.1 Iris pallida
AAGTTCATAGCTTGGTGGCAACATCGGCCAACTTTCCTTATACCAAGACACGGGACGAAGGACCGTGTGTCATTTTCAAAGCACGTCGTGCAACGCTTCTAAGCCGACCGTGGGACTTTTCTATATTCTAACTCAATCCGACCCAACTTGGGATTATTCCCTTAGCTATGTAGATTTGTCTCTTTTATTATCAAGCCTACTTGTGCAGTTGAAAACTTTTATTTTATTAGTGTGAAGGCCAAACTGAGGCAAGTTCACCGAAGCCACCCACTTTAGCAAGGAGTCGCCTCAACTAAGAAAAACTTCGAGCAAGCCATTGCATGGCTAAGTCTGAACGTCGTTGGCATTTGATTCCTCCAGTTAAACTGAACAGGACGGGACATTACAGCATGTATCCCGACATCTGAGGGAGCATTGGCTGAACTGAGGCTAAATACGGTAAGGACTATTGGGACTTCAGTGATCGTCCCTATATAACCTGCTGTAATTTAAATCAAAATTGTATATCACCTAGCATTGAATAAAAAGCAATAGCAAATAAGGTCAAAATTTTACCTAGGCCTGTAGGAATATAAGGAGTGTCGACAGGTGCAGTATCTCTTTCTGTAATATGAATTTCTATTATAGAAGCATATATTGTTGTACCCACCCGGCTGCTCCCTGCCTCTGAGCCTTTAGACATAAGAGACTGCTCCCAGCGTCTGAGCCAACATGGCTGTCTCTAGCCTTGATTTGATCTGGTCTCCTTGGGCCTCGATTCTGCCATCTCCACCTTAAAAATGTGTTCAATGGGAGCTTGAGTCCCCTCGATAGCAGCATCAGGGTTTTCATCACCCTCGGGGCCTTTGTGACCTTCAACAAGGCCCTCATCACCCTCATCTTTATTAGTAGGGCTTCCTTCGCCCTCAACATCAGCATTAGAGTTCTCATCACCAAGTGACTCATCAAAATTTGGATCATCTTGGCTAGGGCTTTGGTCGCCCTAATCTTCAACATGGTGCACATCACCCTCAGTTGTAATCTGGCCATCTCTGTCCACCAAATCTTGACCCTCTTGAGTCGCTACTTGATCTCGGTTGAATTCAACATTTTTAAGATCCGGGACGGCATCAGTAACATCCTCCTCAATCTGCTCATCCCCTTAGTCAAAATCTTGCAACGCTCCTATAACCTCTTCATCTGTTGGAGGTAGGTTGCTCTGTGCAATGACTGCAGTAGTCTGGGTTGTAGAAGGAGCCGGAACCTCTGTAGCCACCTCCTTTCTATCTCGACTCCTAATGCTCCCAGCCAAAACTGATACTTCCTTGGAAATGGCGGTTCTCAGAGCATCATTGCCGAGGGAGACATCAGACCAGCTGAGGCAAGCACCATGAGCGTCCTTGCATAAAGGGAGTATCAGCCTCAATGGTCACTGGCTCTAAAACAGTAACTGGAGGGACGTCCACTACAGTAGCTGGAGCCATTTTTCTAGTTGGCGGATGCTCTGTAGATGAAGAAATATCAATAAAAATCGCTAAGGGGTTAATATCTAATAGCTCTTGTTGAACTGAGAGACTATGGATATCACCTTTGGAGAAGACGCGCCCCTAGGTGATGGGGGTGATGTCTCTCGATGACCGAAAGACTGTGGAATAGTAGAAGCCGCAGCCTTCGCCTTTAAGCTCTTAACACCACCAATTTTCTCTTAGTCGTGTGCTTGATTAATGGTGGAGGAGAAACGACAGTGACAAGTTGACCTTCAGGAGCAAGTTGTTCCCTACTTGTCTCCTCCACCCCACTCTCCTTCTGGGAAGGGGATGGGGTTGTTCCTTGAAAGAAGATGTTCCTCTAGGAGAAATCCCTGCTTCTAATTGTCGTATTTGAAGCCTTGTCCTTGTCTCGGGCTTCTCGATGACAGTTGGTTCTTTTTTCTTTTCTTTCTTTTTTTCTTTCCCTTTAGCAGGAGAAGGAAGTTCATGAGCTGACTGGGAGGATGAAGTCCCAGTCTTCTGCTCCTTGCTATCTTCCTTCACAGGAGATTTTCCTCTTCGCTTCTTGAGAGAGACGCGTAACGTATCCTGTACCTCATCGTGGAAACCAACAGGCACAGTCTCCAGAGGATCATTAGCAGGAACATTCTCCTCAGCTTTTATCAAATCTACGACAGCTTCAGTCCCTTCATGTGTTTTTCTTGCACCAACAAAGCTATCAGATATGGAATAACCTTCGAAGAAGGTGTTGGCTGAGGTATAAAAATTCGCGTATGTGTTCAACATATGCGGGCCTGCTTCAAAGGTAGAAGAGGGAATGATAAATACATCTTTAGTGCCTCTCGTACTATAGTATCTCCATCTACGAGCCCCATCAATCAAATACCTAAAGGCTTGAAGGCAGGTGGTTGCGTTCCCGACGCGCATCTGGTCGAAGCCGAACTAACGAGCAAATCGGCTAGGTAGGTATGGCTCCAGATAGCATTCATTCTCGAACCAATACACCAGATGTGAAGGTCTGGCTACTGGAGGCGGACGGGTACCAATGGGTTCTAGATCTATGAGAGGAGCCGAGTAGGTCTCGTACCCAGGTAGAGGAGTGACACAAAAGAACTTCCAGTTGGAGCCTATATTTAGCACTTTTCTACAACTAAATAATGAGTCTACCTTCCATCGAGACTCAGCATATCTACTGATAAAGTCTCATGATAAGGCCCACCAGCACCGAGAGCAAGATCCATCAAGGAAAGATGATGCAGTATCAGCCAGCCAAATAGGTATATGAACGATATCTCGGTCCAGGAAAAGTTGTCTCGAGAAATGGGTTTCTCCATCATGGTAGTCGTGTACTCACGGAGGCCTGTATTCAGCTGACTAGTCATGGCGAAGAGGATGTCCATCCTGTATCCAAATACCAGACGTACTACGACAAACAATATGCCTCGATGGATGCGATCGACGGCACTGGCTTCAGGGACCACAAACTGCCTCATCCATAGAGAGAGCAAGCCTACCAAGGTAGCTTCCGGGGATATGGTCATACTACCCTGTTTCATATAAGTCTCAATAGGGGTGCCAGCTGTATAACCATGTCAGTCTTCTTCGAGATCATTATCGATATAGCCGAATTCCTTTATCAATCTGACAATGGTTTGACCAGCGAGTGGCTCAAAGAAATGAGGCTTACACTCCAAATGTCCCTGGACCTTGTTGTCCGTGGTATGACCCAAGAAGAGGTACACCAGCCACTTGGACGTATAGCACGTCCCGGCTGCCTTGCTTTTTAGAGATGAGTGTAGATCATGAAGTGACATAACAACTCATCGAAGACTATTACTATCCGGGAGTTCTCCTTGGCTAAGGCCTCCAGTTCTTCCTTCGTCGGTACGTACTCTTCATATGGGTTCTTACCCAATAGTAGATGCGAAAAATTGTATCTCATACAGGGTAGAGTCTATCTCCCCGTGAGGAGTTACGAAGGTGCCAGTCCTGTTATCGTACCTTTCTATATTGGTGTAGATGCCACAGGAGGTGGTCATGATAGCTTCATAAAACCCAACTCGTGTAGTTTGTGTTTGAAGTTATTCAGGGCCCATACATCGATTCGATTCCAATGCTTAATGTCTGGATGCATCAAACCCCTCAACCTCAGGGTCGGGCAAGATATTATCTTCCTGATGCAGCATAAGTATTGGCAAAGAAGGGCATCCTGACTGGTATCATCAAAGGCAAATCCTCGGCTGACACGCAACTTGGCTTCAAAACCCTCAAGTATGTGTTGTGTTTTTCAGAAGAACTATAGAATATGTCCCTCATTTGGTTCCCAAACCATTGATATATCCGTCCAACCTTAGCCTGTTGGAACGGAGTTACATCCCATGATATCTTTTGAGGGTAGTTGGCATGGGCATACCGGGACAGAGACATGTTCTTCGCCATGTCTGTGAGATAGACCAACCTGTCTCCTCACTTGAAGACCCAAGATTCCCACTTCGATTTGGGCTGAGAGGCATCATCATTGGCCTCTCCAAATAAGAAAGCTGGTTTCTTATAAGGAGCCTGATCCGTGGTCAGGAATGGTTCACCGTTCACTAGGAACAACAAAGTCCTGTCATCCTGGGACTATATGAGAGCTCTTCTGGTAGCCAATCCATTAGGATCAAACTGCAGAAATGTGACATGTGACAGATCTTCCTGATACTACGATATGCGAAAAGCGGAAGCCAGTATCTCAACATGAGGGTCTTTCCTGAGATCAACTGTAAGAGAAAAACAGAGTTAGAATTATAAAAAGGCCACACTTATGAGTGAAGAAAAAAACTTAAGTGATTTCTAATTCTTTTAACAGTTTTGCACGAATGATGGATAGCGTGACTCAATATAACAGTTCTTGTTTTGCACAAATCAATATGACAGTTCTTGCTTTATGCGACACAATATGACAGTCCCTGTTTTACATAACTCAATATGACAGCTTCTATTCTGCGCACACAAAACGACAAAATTTGCTTTGTGCGGAGCTATCTGTTCTCTAGTAAAAGAGGACGAATAGTGTATAGTGCCGCACACTTTGAGTAAACAAAGAGTGTGCACATTTTGTCAACCAACACTCTGAAAGAGGTAGCGTATATCGAGATTAGCGTGGCGCCAATCAACACTCTAAAAGAGGTGCTTGACATTGATTATGAATCGTGCTGATTTTTGAATTATGCCAACCATCAAAGCGCGCCAGCTATACTGTTCGTCTTCCCCGATCGAACTCTCACCTCCGAGAGCAGGGTTAGCCTCTTTGCCCCTTGTCGACGTTGACACATGTTGTGGCACCCTCAACAACAACACATGCAACGGAGCACCGGCCACGCCCTTACCTTCATCCACAGCAGATTTCTTCGGTGCAATTGATTTTGGGTTGAAAGAGCTTCGGGAAACTTGAAGGAAGAAAAAGATGAAGAGAACTTGAGAGAGAAAATTTTTGAGAGAAGAACTCTCTCTCTCTCTCTCTCTCTCTCTCTCTCTTCTCAATGGGTATTTATACCCTAAGTCTCTGCGTAACGGCTGCGCAAATCTCGCACAAAATGGCGAGGTTAGTTGGGATTCTGCGCGCGTAAGATCTTTCAAACGCTTTTTATTCAAAGTATTTCAAATTTTGAAATTTTTGAAATTTGAAAACTTTGAAAGGGGTCTTGTAGAAGCTTAAAAATATCAAAAGAGTGTATTGTGCCATTCATAAATAGTGTGTAGCGCTATCTATCAAATAGTGCTCAACATTAATAGCTCCACTCATCGGATAGCACCAGACTGCCACGTGGCAAGCTTCCTCAAAAGCTAAATCATCAGTCATGATGATTGAAAACATAGTAATCGAGAAAATCTCTTCGAATCCCGAGTGCTCGCCGATCAAGAAGGATCATGTCAGATCGTCCATAATGACAACTGTCAGTTACTCCGTACCATTTATCAATGGCGGGAAGTAATCAACTATTCACTCTCAATACTAGGCGCCTTTCACAGTTAGCGCTAAACAACAAGATGCACCATTTATTAACTGGCACCAATCAATCAACCATCATCCAGCAATAGTTAAAGATGATGTGGCACGTATGCCACTAATCTCGAAGAACATACACATGATACTGCCCATTACCAAGCACCTTTCTCTCACAGAAAGCCACGCGTCCTACATAGTTAAGTTAACCGTTGCATAAATGGATGAAGCAGAATATGGCACGCCAAACAGTGTACAAACAGCATGCTTTTGTACTTAGCGCCAGTCACTGTAACTGCCTAGCAGTTATCACAAAACTATATAAATAGAGTCCCAAAATCATTTCCCAAGGCATCATTAATGATCATAGTCTTCTGACAAGAGTTCTCGGCACTTCTGTATCACTTTTTTATCACGTTCCAGAGCTTTTCTCCTCCGACATCGTCTCTTTCAAGGGATAAAGTGATCGTCCTCTGATTAGATTCCTATGGTTATACTTCTTCAAAATAAAATTGTATATTGTACTTTTCTTTTCTTAGTTTGTAGTTAAGTTTTCTTCGAAAACTTTTTTTTGCAAACACATAGAATGGTTAGATAACCTTATCTGTTTAGGTATAGGTACTTTTGGTTTGTGTACTTATACCTGATCGTGGCTTAGAACATTATTTTGTCACAAACTAGCGTGCCACACGTTGTCCTTGTTTGCTTACAGGTATAGTTCACTGTTTCGATTATGAAATTCTGAACCTTGTTGTGCTCCGGATACTATATCGAATTTATGGCATGGAAAGATACTTCATCATGGATTAGGGTACCATCTCATGTCCTTGTTTGGTTGGGAGGATGATACACTAATTCAAGGATAGAGTATTAGTCCATGTTACTATGCGAATGACTATTAAGCAGTTTATATTCAGTTATATGGCATGTTTTCTGTATCTTGCTACGTCTCTCTGAGGACCTGGTGATCTCTCTTGGTGTGTATATTTTGTTGACTTTTCGTATGAGTTCTAACCAAGATCGTGATCTTCTCTTTTCTACCGAAGATGACGTGCTCTTGGATCGTCCTTTGATGTGGTGACAAATTCTTTCATTTGTTATTTATTATTACGTCTCATTTGAAATGGTTGATAGTAGATTTTTCTCCACCCAACAACATGTACAATGGCAGTTCATGTTTATTTTATAGTATCTTTATTCTTCTATTCTTGTGGATGACATTAGTGAGCTATGACTATTTATATATTGCATTTACAGCTTACGTATATTTATTATACGACTGGCATGTAAGTTTTCTAGTACTATATATTTTGGGACTAGGCGTTATATATTTTGTGGTGGTCCGTGCAGGTCAACGAATAAACTTTTTGGTTAAATAACTGTACCAAGCAAGCATGCATATATAGGATTAGAGTCTAGGATCTCATCCATATATTTGATCTACTTGATTTCATTTTTGAACTCTCGCTTGACTGACTTGATTTGTATCTTGCTTGATCCATTTCTATCGTAAGTCTTATCTTTTCTTTCTTGCTTGATAGAGGTTAGGAAGATGACTCTTACTAGGTATATATATTCCATTGTTCAATTACACTATAGTTGAACACTTGTAAGTTGGGTAGTATGCCTCACAACCTAGCATCCTATTGTCCTTATGACCCATTAATGAGGTATAATTGAATGGCATTGATAGGTTTACCTAGACCATAGGGTTTAGAGGTCCCTAACCCATTTGGTCGACCAAAGCCTTAAACAAGAAGACAGTAGGACAACTATAGAGGCACAAACACCAGACAAGTCTTAGATTTTAAGGAACTTGAACTATTTATACTTTCTTCTATCATAATCTCACGTACTTATATTTTTTGGACTACCTTGACTGATACTGTGATTATAGCCTAGTTTTGCAAGCTTACCCTTTTATCGAGCTTATTCAGAACATATATTTATTGGGGGCCCCCACTAACATATTGTCTAATTAGAATCGGTGTATTATGGTATGATCAACCTTAGTGCACTTGGTTCATTCTTCATATAATGATTCTACGTGGATTGAGATATAATCGACTTAGCTTATTATACAAATACTTGCCCTCTAGACATGTCTGAGTGTCATAGTTGTGTTTTAAAATTTATTTTATTATTATTATTATTTATTTGGAAATACAAATTTTACGAGACAATAGCTTTTCAGAAAAAAAAATGTATTATTTTAATAATATAATTTATCAGGTTCCCAAAATTTTAATATAAAATTATTATTTATTTTAAAAAAATCTTTTATGATTTTAATTGAAGTATTAGTTTTGTATCTGTAACGTCCCAGTCCCAAAATACGTAGGTCCAGGAATATAGCACATGCCAGCAGCACGTCACCAATGGGCCAAACCTCATAGCAAGTCCATTAGCGAAATGCTTAAGCTGTAAATCATAATAAAAACCAGAATAATAACACAGTTTACAGGTACATAGCTAAATCTCATCGACACAGCATAACAGTCCAAGCAATAATCAAGTCCAATATGATAACTATAGCAAATGTCCAGCAGTAAAGAAATATAACTGTGCGGATAAGACATTCTGAAACCACAGCAAAAGAAAATAAAGTAATGGTCAACTACAAGTCTGTTGAAAAGAAAGGAAATAAAGTAGCAAGTCAAATGAGTACAAATGACGTGATCACGAGAAGTCCTCTGAAACTATCTCATCCTCCTATGAAGGTATGTCCCCTGTCTCAACTCCAGAACCATACACCTCAGGGTAGTCCTCCTCTCTAACTAAGCCTGGAGAGATCACCAGGTCCTTAGAGAACTAGCAAGATACATAAAACATGCATACTATGATAGTATATGACATGGACAAAAATAAGAACAGTACAAAAAAGACATGTAATAAGTAACATGTCATAGAAAATTATAATACTAGCCTTGGCTAACAATCAATCAAATAAATTCTATAGATTATAGTACAATGAAAGATACTCCCACTCTATAGTATGTCTCAGTTTTAGTACAATACAAGATACTCCCAATCGAGAATGGTCAAGTAGCTAACCTAGTATCATCTTCATCTCCTAAAGGAATACAAAATCAAGTAAAATTCTATAGTTGTAGTACAATACAAGATACTCCCAATATACAAAATGTCACAAGTCAAGTCATAATGAAGTCAAGTCCAAGTCAATCAATCAATATTAGGTCAAGTCAATGAAACATGGCATAGAACTGAAAACTCTATCACAAGACACGGTGAACACGAAAAAGACCAATAAACAAGTAACAAAAATAACTAATATCCTATACGTGTACGTAAATCTATAAAATAAGTAAAGCAATAGATGATAAACCAAGTATAATATGAGAAGTATATAACCATATGGAAAGAAATACAATAGGAAAAGAAAACATATAAATATTGTATAAGTTTGCAAGGTATACTTGCCTGGTGAACGCACGTAGAACCAATAATATTCAATCACTCAGTGAGCCACAAAAGTCAAAATCCCATAAATGTCTCTGGATGCTGAAATAGATAACACCAACGTGTTCGATATAAGAAAAATGTCTATGTTTGACTACCCATAAGTCTAATTCTAGACATAGGGGCAAAACGATAATTTTGGGCCAAGATAATGTTCATCGTTAGACCAGCTATGTACTGAAAAATGTATAAGAGCCTGTGGTTTCTAAAGTCGTCAAACTATATACCTACGAGTCCAGTTTTTTTTTATATAAACTCAACAGTATGTCCAGATTTAGATTTGTAGAAGCTTAAAAAATATCAAAACAGTGCATAGCGCCATTCACAGATAGCGCTAGGCCATATCTATCAAATGGCACCTATTATCAAATGGCTCCTATCATCAAATGGTGCCTGACATCGGATAGCATGGGCCGCCATGTGGCAAGCTTCCTTGAGAAGCTAAGTCATCAGCCATAATGACTGACAGCACGGCGATCGAGGAAATCCCTTCGAATCTCGAGTGCACGATGCTCGAAGAGGATCCTGTCAGATCTGTCATAATGATAAATGTCAGTTACTCTGCGCCATTTATCAATGGCACGAAGTGACCAACTTCTTACAAACTTAATGCTCGACGCATTTCACAATTGGCACCAATTAACAGGATGTACCATGCATTTATTGGCGCTAATCAATCAATCATCATCCAGAAGCAATTATAGATGACGTGGAACGCATGCCACTAATCTTGAAGAATGTACACACGACATTTCCCATGACCAAGCGCATTTCTCTCACAGAATGCCATGTGTCCCATGCAGTTAAGCTAACCGTTCGCACGAATGGGTAAAACTGAACATGGCGCACAAAATAATATACAAATTAGTGTATTTTAACTGTGTGCCAACCATTATAATTGCCTGGCAGTTATTCCAAAACACTATAAGAGGAGTTCCAAATCACTTCTCAATGCATCATTAATGATCATAGTCTTTCGATAAGAGTTCTCAGCACTTCTTCATTACTTACGCATCATGTTTCAGAGCTTTTCTCCTCCGACATCGAATCGTTCAAGGAATAAAGTGACTGTTTTCTAGTTAGATTGCTATAGTTGTACTTCTCCATAATCAAATTTTACCTTGTACTTTCTTAGTTTGTAGTTAAGTTTTCTCGATAAACTTTTATTTTTGCAAACAAAATGGCGACTCTGCTGGAGACAATTTTCTTATCTGACGAGAAGGTGAAAACTCAATACGATATTGCGTTGGTCAGCACGATGCAGGAAACTTTGGTCGTCAAATTCGACCGAGTAGCTTACGAAGAACTGATTGGCGCTGGAAGTGCCAAGCGCGCCACTGCTAGTGCCAAGCGTGCCACCACTGCTGCTGCCAAGAATAAGATGTGCCCTATCTAGACTCCGAAGTCCATCGTCGTGCCAATCACTGTTGTTGCTGCTCAAGACAAGGGAAAGCGCCCAATGGCCACTCACCACTCTTTCTTAGTCCTTAACTTGGTGGAAGACTCACTCGATTGCACCTCTGCGCCAATTAGTGCCAGAACATCTCTGAACAAGAACTCTACTTCTCTTGGCCAAAAAAATTAAAATGATGCCAAGAAAGTAAGTTTTGTTCAAAGTTTACTTCCTTCTCCCCATAGGTGCTGTATGAAACCCATTGTGCTAGTGTGCGCAGAACACCAAGGCATCCTACCTACTCCACGCTAACTGATTTACACTAGGCTGCTCTGTGCCAATCAGGCCATCGCCATGATCTCCCCAATCGATGCATATCAAGAACAAAATAGGGAAGACTGAAGGTGTCACAAACCGACAACCAAGTGGCTCCAAGCACTGATATGTGTGCCTATCTCAATAGGTGCAGAACATAACTTCTTCAATCAAGTTATATGGTACACCAAAAGACCTTGATGCAGTCTGTGCCAACTACCAGTTCATGCACAATGAGGGCTTCTAAGAGCCAGAATCCACTCACCTATGCCAATGAGCTCAGTACAGCCCTGTACACGCAGCGAACACAAAAGTTTAGGAATAGGCATCATATTCTTAATTTAATCAGGCAGAGTCTGCCTCCTTCTTCTTTTTTGTCTACTGTACCTGATCTCCGCGAACTCATTGTACAAAAGCGGAAGACTACGAGTTCATCTCGTGCAGCGGTGACTCCACAGAACGAACATCACTGTATCAATATCATGAGATAGTAATCAAGTGTTGTTGTAAGACAGCTAAACGGTCTGTGTTCGACCACTTGAAGTACCCTAGCTCTCCTCATAGATGAAGATAACTCGTCTCTTGTATCATCAATTACACACAACAAACGTCGCTGTAATTCGCATGAAGTTGATGTCAAGTGCTGATGCAAGCCAGCAAAATGGTCTATGTTTAACCGTTTGAATTACTCTCGATCTCCCAATGTGATCCTGGTGGATGAAGACGAATTATTGTTTGCTTCTGTCAATATGACATCTCGTAGCACTGGGGACGGGAGACGCCCGAAGCGTAATTCATCACGACCTTCGAGCCGACAATTCTGCAAACAAGCTCTTGACTTTTCTGAAGGAGTCTACCAAAACACACGATCAAGAAGCCAAGATTTCCTCGGTCAAAGGAATCTTCCTAATTCCAACCCTGGAGGTAGCAGTCTACTAGACTTTGATGCTGATAGTGAAGATTCTGATCGGACTATCATGTCTGCCAGTTTGTCCTCCGTATTGAGAGAAGTGTCTGCTTAAGTGACAAACGAAGAGTAAGACGCTTCCAGTTCGACTAGCCAAGAGAAAAGAATCGCTGCGTTGGAGGCTAATCTGAAGGCCATGGCTGACATGGTTACAAGCATGCACATAGTAATCATGACACAACATGTTGTTCCACCAGTTGTGAATCCAGTTCCAACTCAAGAACACGCAACAGGTTCTATGCCTATCAATATTGGCCCTGGAGTACAGCCTCCACTAAATACCACCGTCCCGGAGGTTATACACCTTCAAGCACAGGCTACTCCAAGTCAATCTGGTGCTGGGGGTGGTGCTAACCATTCGGTTCCACATTTTATGTGCCTCTTTTCTTTGTTGTCTTCTGATGTGCCAACATTGTGTCTTTGGTCTTTCAGCGCATGATGTTTTGGGGTGCATAGTACTTTGGGGCGCATAAGAATTAAGCCCTTGAATGTGCCTGAAATTCATATATATATATATATATATATATATATATATATATATATATATATATATATATATATATATTATATATATATATATATATATATACATATATATATATATATATATATATATATATATATATATATAACGATTACTTAGAAAAATCTATTTATTAGATTATTAAAATAAAATACGACATACACACATAAAATATATCGACACTGACGTCTTTGGATACACCGCATGACCTCATGGGCTCAAATTTGGTTCGGGTCCAGTTTGACTAATTTAACACAATCGGGTCTCATAAAAGTCAATAATCTCATTAATAAATAATTAAGTCATCTATAGGGGTTAAGTCGCAACTTTGATTGGTTTTCCTAGTTGGGACATTGCTTTGGCTAGGTCTTCCTTAGCATGGCTAATACACTAGTCAAGTCACACGACTACACTTTATGAACCATAATTCCTAGTCATCTTTTACCCCAAATCTTAACCATGACTAAGGCCATCTTTATTAATAACTATTTAATTAAAAAATACTTGTAAATTTCATAAATCTCTGTTTAAGTCAAACAAATAATAAAAAATAATTTTAAAAATTCAGGGGTGTTACATTCTACCCCCCCCCCCCAAAAAAAAGAATTTCTCCTCAAAATTAAAATAACTCAAAGGAAAATATGTCAATGGTTCTAAGATGTCTCTAAGGTGTGCTATGTTTCTATGGGTGTTCCTAATCAAGCAAGTAACATTCTATCACAAACCAATATTCTACTTATTATCCTTATCATAGAAATTTAAGTTATTACCTTTATTTGCTTCTTGGGTTGCTGCTTCGACTTCAACTGTTATGGAAAAGCCATGTCCTAGTCGTTGTGCTCATGTCTGCTGTCTAGCCTATACAAATTGTGTTGCCTGGTCGGAACGTGGTCCACGCGGATATCCTCTCTCAATCATGAGGGTTTGTCTTTCCGAAATAGGTAAAGGTGTAAGAGAATAAAGAGTTCAAGGAGGACGTGATCGAATACAAATGCAGGGTTTCAAAGGCGAATGAATGGTTTGAAAGATAGTTTTCAAGGTAGTTACAGATGATATCCTATTTTGGTATATTCTTATTTGCAGGCTCATATTAATACAATTATGTAACCAATACGATATACTCGGACCTGTCTAGAGGGCAAGTATAGGTCTAATAAGCTAAGTCAACTATACCTCAATCCATATAGGATAGTTATATGAAGAGCAAACCAGGTGCACCAAGGTTGATCAAACCTTAATACACCGATTCTACTAAGACAATATGTTAGTGGACGTCCCCAATAAAACATGTCATGAATAAGCTCGATAAAAGAATAAGCTTGCAAAACTAGGCTATAATGCAGCATCAATCAAGATAGTCGAAAAATATAAGTATGCGAGATTATGATTTGAAAGAAAGCACAAGTAGTGCGAGTTCATCAAAATATAAGACTCGTCCGGTGTTTATGCCTCTACAGTTGTCCTACTATCTTCTTGTCTAAGGCTTTGGTCATCTAATTAGGGTATGGTCCTCTAAAACTCTATAGTCTAGGTAAACCTATCATCCTACACTAGCTTATATTCAGTGTCATTCAACTATACTTCATTAATGGGTCATAAGGACATTGGATGCTAGGTGGTGAAGCTTACAACCCAACTTATAAGAGTTCAACTAGTAGTATAATTGAATCAATAGGGCATATACACCTAGTATGAGTCATCTTCCTAAATTCTATCGCACGAGAAATAAGACTTCCAGTAGAAAGGAATAAAGAAGATGCAATTCAAGGCAATCAAACGAGAGTTCAAAAATGGAATCAAAGAAGAAGATCAAGAATGTGGATGTGATCCTATGGGTCTTTTCTATCCTATTCGCAGGCTCACGTCGGAACAGTAATGTACCCGAAGTGATTAACATATACCTGCATGGGTCACCACAAAAATATGTAATGCCCCAGTCCTAAAATACGCAGGACCAGGAATACGGTACTTGCCAGCAGCACGTCACCAATGGACCAAACCTTATAGCATGTCCATTAGCGAAATGCTTAAGCTATAAATCATGATAAGAACAAGAATGATAACGCAGGCCATAGGTACGCAGCTAAATCTTATCCATACAGAATAATAATCAGATAAATAATCAAGTCCAATATAATAACTATAGCAAATGTCCAGCAGTAAAGGAAATATAATTGTGCGGGTAAGACATCCCGAAACCACAGTAAAGAAAATAAAGTAATAGTCAACTACAAGTCTGCTAAAAAGAAAAGAAATAAAGTAGCAAGTCTAGTGAGTATAAACGACATGATCACGAGAAGTCCTTCAAAACTATCTCGTCCTCCTGCGAAGGTACATCCCCCATCTCGACTCCAGAACCATACACCTCTAGGTAGTGCTTCTCTCTAACTAAGCCTGGAGAGATCACCAGGTCCTCAAGAGACTAGTAAGATACATAAAACATGCCTACTATGACAGTATATAACGTATAAAAAATAAGAACAGTTAAAAAAAGACATCTAATAAGTGACATGTGATAGAAAAGTGTAATACTAGCCTTGGCTAACAATCAATCAAAAATAATTTATAGACTATAGTATAATAAAAGATACTCCCACTCTATAGTATATCTCAATTGTAGTACAATGCAAGATACTCCCATCGAAAATGGTCAAGTAACCAACCCTAGTATCATCCTCATCTCCTAAAGTAATACAAGATTAAGTAAAATTCTATAGATTGTAGTACAATGCAAGATACTCCCAATCTATAGAATGTCACAAGTTAAGTCATAATCAAGTCAAGTCCAAGTCAATCAATCAATATCATATCAAGTCAAGAAAACATGGCGTAGAACTGAAAATTCTATCAAAAGACACGGTAAACACGAAGAAGAACAATAAATAAGCAATAAAAATAATTAATGGATCAGGCATAGAGTCTCGGCAAAAAGCAATGATATCTGAAATAGAATATATGGATTCCAATCAGGTCTGGGAGCTTGTAGAACCGCCCGTTGGTGTAAAAGCCATTGGATGCAAGTGGGTCTATAAAAGAAAAAATGGATCAGACGGTACGGTTGAAACCTTTAAAGCTCGGCTTGTTGCAAAAGGTTTTACTCAAAGAGAGGGTATCGATTATGAGGAAACCTTTTCTTCAGTAGCCGTGCTTAAGTCTATCCGGATTCTTTTATCTATTACAACTTATTTCGATTATGAGATTTGGCAAATGGATGTCAAGACAGATTTCCTTAATGGAAGTCTTGAGGAAGACATCTATATGAAGCAACCAGACGGGTTCATTAAAAAGGGCCAAGAACATCTTGTTTGTAAGCTCAAGAAGTCCATTTATGGACTTAAGCAAGCTTCTAGATCTTGGAACATATGTTTTGATCAGGTGATAAAATCCTATGGATTTGATCAATGTCTGGATGAATTATGTGTATACAGAAAGTGTGACAAAATGTGGTGGTATTCTTAGTACTTTATGTGGATGACATCTTGCTCATTGGAAACAATATGAAGGTGTTATCTGATGTAAGGGTATGGTTATCCAAACAGTTTGATATGAAGGACTTGGGAGAAGTAGGTCATATCCTTGGGATCAAAGTTCTACGAGATCGCAAGAAAAGGATGTTGGGCTTATCCTAAGCTTACTATATCGATACTGTACTAACTAGTTTTAGTATGCAAAATTCTAAGAAAGGTTTCTTACCTTTTAGACATGGAATTGCTCTATCAAAGGAGCAGTGTCCGAGGACACCTAAAAAGATATAGAACATGAAAGCAGTTCCTTATGCTTCAGCAGTAGAAAGCTTAATGTATGCAATACTATGTACAAGACCAGACATCTGCTTTATCGTAGGCATGGTCAACAGATATCAGTCTAACCCAGGATAAGAGCATTGGACTGTCGTAAAGCATATTTTGAAGTACCTGAAAAGAACTAAAGAGTATATGCTAGTTTATCAGGCTGATAGTTTAGTTTTTTTGGGGTATACAGACTCAGATTTTCAGTCAGATAGAGATTTTAGGAAATCTACCTCAGGTTATGTGTTTACTTTGGGAGGTGGAGCCATTTTGTGGAGGAGTATCAAGCAAAAATATATTACTGATTACACCATAGAAGTTGCCTCTAAGGCAGCCAAAGAAGCGGTTTGGCTCAGAAACTTTCTCTTGGACTTGGATGTGGTACCTAGTTTGCCAAGTCTATTATACTTTATTGTGATAATAGTGGTGCAGTTGCAAACTCGAAGGAACCACGATCCCATAAGACAGGTAAACACATTGAGCGCAAGTACCACCTGCTATGAGATTTTGTAAAGAAATAAAAAGTTGTTGTGATCAAGATAGAATCAACCGACAACCTAGCTGATCCCTTTACAAGGAGCTTACCAGCTAAGGCTTTTGATAGTCATATTGAGGGAATGGGAGTCAGATGTGTAGCAGCATGGCTTTAAGTATAAGTGGGAGATTTGTAACATTATGCTAAATATGAATGCTTTGAGTATAAGTGGAAGATTGTTAGGGTTATATACTAAAAGCATCACTTTTGTAGTAACCTTATTTTCTTAAATTTTGAATGAGAATCATATGGGCAAATGTTTGCATATTATATTTGTTGCAAGTATTAATGCAAATGTCTGATATTCTATATTATAGATAATATGGTGTGTGGTGTCACACAGAAGATCATATTATCAGTTTCCTATGGAATATATAAATAGTTCACAACCTAGATGGACTTGGATAATCTATTGGAAAGGTTGTAGTGTAATCTGGTATTAGTCTATCTTGACTATAGGTTTAGACTAGTATACTTTGTATGTATTGAATAGGACCACTTGAGGTTGTTCTCTTTGTACTGACTACATAAGAGAACAAACACCTCTGTTATTATGGATGCTTGTGCTCTTAATCCGAATATAATAACAGACATGTATATGCAGTGTGCATTACTTTGATTCATGAAAGAGTGAGATTTATTATGGGTCAACAACCTCTATGAATTGGGTAATAACATTGTATGTATGATGTATTGTTGATTATAAATGGAATCTATGTCCCAATACATCGGGTTGATGATGTCCCCTTAAGGAGTTCATAAGGATTGTCATGTAAACCCTGCAGGTGGATTATATCCGACATGATAAATAAAGTTGAGCGGTACAACTTAAAGATAAAATATGTCGAATCAATATAGTTGTTAGTAACTTAATTTGGTCGACGGACATTCGATATCTTAACATGGGAAGCCAAACGAGCATTTAATAAAAGGAGCCCACAAACATAATTCAGGATTAGGAAGGTAGTGCAAAAATAGCTCATTAGTGGACCGAGCTATTGTTAATGGGCCTAGATTGTGTGTTCGAGCTGAACACGGGATATCCAGATCTGTTAGGAGGCCTAACCCTAATTTCTCCTCATGGCCCCTGTCGTAGCCTATATATATCCTCTATTCTCTGGCCGTCAAATTACTGATCAGAAATATGAAGCTTTCTCTAAATTCGTGATTCACGTAAGGAGAGAAAGAGAGGGCTGCCAAGGAGAAGAAAAGGTTGGAAGATCGTCGCCCGTACGACATCCAACTCGAGAAAGGAATACGTGCAGAAGATCTTGGGTCGTCAGCTCAAGATTGTCAGGAACTACTTGTCTTCTTTCTGCTGCAGGTATAATTCGTGAACCCTAATTTCCACCTATGAAGTGTTAGAACACGTACTAAATCTGTTTAACTTTCTATCGATCAATACGCACAAGGGTCCTGGGAATCCCCAGTTCCATCAATTGGTATCAGAGCCACTTTAGATCTGTGTATTGATTGATACATCCATGTTGTCCAATAAAACTTACGTTGTGTAATAGTCGATAGATGTAGATCTGTTCTAACTCGGTTTTGCAGGCATCTTAGATCCAACTATTATGGTCCAATGCACGTTTTATTTTGTGATTGTTTCAAACCACAGACATGTCGTAGATGTTGTTGTTGTGGATGTCATTAAAATCACGAGGGTTGATCGTGCTTATAATTTTATTTTTCAATCTAGATTATGTGAGAACTCCTTTGGGAGGCATAGGATTGATGTAATCTTAATTATTTTTTATCAATCGTGATAGCGGTGGTGGTTGTTTCTGACGCCGGACGAGATGCTGGTTTTAAGCAGTCCAGAGGCAGACGAATAGTTTTCGATGAAGGAATCGACAGCCAAAACCCCGAATAGATCTGCGCAACGCCAGATTTTAGATTCAGATAGTTGAGGACGGAGCAGGAAAGATGACCATAATAGTTGGATATTTTTTTCTTATTTGTTGTCATTTTGCTTTTTCTGATTATGCATGTTTATTATTGTGTGGATGTTTTTTTTTTGAAAAACTAAGCCTACATTAATAATGGACAACATGGACATAATATCAACTAGTAGAAAAACCCTCATTGTTAAATAACTAAGTGGGAGAGAATATTTATTTAGTATAAATCCTATAGTCTCCATTACTGGTTTGTAGGTGATATAATTATACTTGCACGTTGGCTTTAGTGCCTTCCTCCATATCGGATGAATATAATTATGGATCACTAGTACAAACTTCTTTAGGGATAATTGTAGAAAGTTACCTAGTATGTGTTTACTTCTTTATCTGAAGGAACTGATTACAAGGTAATGGACTTAGTATTAAGTAATGGTATATACTTAGATACAAATAATGGTATCCTCCTCATCGGAGTCACTGCTATTATTTGTATGACCAGAGCAAGACCAACATATTAATTTTATTTGCCATAAAGTTATGTTGACATGATAGTAAAATTAATAGGTAGTACCTACTTGAACAAAGTTGAATTTGTATACGTCCACACTATCGTGGCATGCTAAATTCATGATGTTCAAGGTGTTGGTAAATTTCTTATTATTGTTTTGAGGGAATCAATATTTAATTAATTAAAAAACTTTTTGCCCTACATAATTTTTATTTATGTGATTATGATTTCAAAAATGGGTTCTTTCAGTCCATTTATGGTGATCTTAAAGAAAACAAACTTACTGGACCTAATTATATTGACTGGAAACGTAATCTGGACATTGTCTTGACTGCTGAGGAGTACAAATATGTACTTGTTGAGGAATGCCCACCTAAGCCTGATGTTAACTCTGATGAAGAGGTCAAAGAGGCTTATAAGAAGTAGAAAAGGCAGATGAGATGGCACGGTGTTACATACTGGCATCTATGTCAAATGTACTAAAACATCAGCATCAGGCCATGGCCACGGCTTATGACATGATGTATACCCTCAAGGAACTCTTCGGACATCAGAGTAGAGCAGCTAGGCAGTTTTCTATGGAGTGTTTGATGAATACAAAAATGGCGGAGGGTACACCAGTAAGGGATCATGTTCTCAAGATGATGGGTCATCTGAATGAGATGGAGATCCTTGGAGCTGAAATAGATGGGGAATCCCAGGTTGATATCATTCTGGGGACTCTACTTAAAAGTTTTAACAATTTCTGTCTTAATTACAACATAAACAAAAGGTTGTATAGTTTGGCAGAACTTGCAAAAGAGCTACAGGATGCTGAATCTCTCTTTAGGCAGAGTGGTCATATTTTTGTTTCTGAAAAGGCTTCTACTTCTAAGCCAAAAGGCGGTAAGAAGAAGAATAACATTCAGAAACAGGCAAACTCAGCAAAGAAGGACATGGGACCTCAAGGCGCTGTGAATAAGCCGAAAGGTAAATGTTTCAAGTGCAAAGGATCAGGACATTGGTAGACTGACTGTCCACTTCTCAAATAAGGGATCGAACAAAGAAGGTATATCTCATTTAATAGTAGTTGAAACATGTTTAGCGGTGTTATCTAACTGCACTTGATGTGTAGATACATGAGCCACTAATCATGTCTGCAATACATTACAGGTGTTCCATGAAACCTGGAGGCTCAGTAATGGAAAGATATGCTTGTTCATGAGTGATGCTACAAAAGTAGCAGTCGTTGCATTAGGAGATGTTACTTTATCTTTTGGTAAAAATAAGTCTTTGATATTGAGAGATTGTCTTTATGCACCTTCACTTAGAAGGAATTTAATTTTTGTTTCTCTGTTAGTTATGGATGGATGTTAGTTTATTTTAATGACTATATTGTTATTAAAAAGAATAAATATTTTATCTGTTCTGGTGTATTAGTTGATAATCCGTATGTCAATAATCATGTTTCGCCCACAATGCAACTTATAGAAATGAATAATATGTCATCTAACTTAAATAAGAGAAAGGAACCTTCTTGTATGAACCAAACATATCTTTGACACTTGCGATTGGGGCATATTAACCTAAGAAGGATTCAAAGACTGGTTGAAATTGGACCTTTCAGTTCATTGGAAGTGAAGGTACTACCAGTCTGTGAATCCTGTTTAGAATGTAAAATGACCAAAAGGCCTTTTGCGACAAAGAGGTATAGAGCCAAAGATGTGTTGGAATTGGTTCATTCTAATTTATGTGGACCCATGACTATCCAAGCTAGAGGTGGCTTTGAATATTTTGTCAGATCGTGGTAGCGAGTACCTCTTTAGAGAGTTTATCAGAGGCTGGGATTACATCCGAATTGACTACACCTGGAATGCCCCAGCAGAATGGTGTAACCGAAAGAAGGAATAGAACTCTTATGGAGAAGGTTAGATCAATGATGAGTTATTCGAATTTACCAGATTCGTTTTGGGGATATTCCTTAGAGGCTGCAGCTTATATTTTGAACTTGGTTCTTTCTAAGTCAGTACCTCTTACTCCCACAGAGCTATGGATTGGGTGTAAGCCTAGTCTGAAACATGTTCGAATTTGGGGTTGTCCAGCACATATGCTGAATGGAAAAGTAGATAAGTTAGAATCTCGTACAGAAGTACGCTTGTTTGTAGGCTATCCAAGAGGAATGAAAGGAGGTTTATTTTATAGTCCTAAGGATCAGAAGGTCATTGTTAGCACCAATCCCCGATTCTTAGAGGAAGACTATGTGATGAACCATAAACCCACAAGTAAAGTTGTTCTAGATGAACTAAGAGGTGAGACACCAAGTACTTCAGTACCAACAGTACAAGAGGATGAACCACAATTAACTGCACAACGTGTAATAAATGTTATACCACAACCAATAGTGCCTTGTCGTAGTGGGAGGGTTGTGATACAACCTGATAGATAAATGTTCTTATAAGAGACGTCAGACTTCGTCCCTGAGGAACAAGATTTTGATTCCTGTATCTACAACGAAGCACCCCAAGATAAAGATGTAGAGTCTTGGCAAAAAGCAATGATATCTGAAATAAAATCTACGGGTTCCAATCAGGTATGGGAGCTTGTAGAACCACCCGTTGGTGTAAAAGTCGTTGGATGCAAGTGGGTCAATAAGAGAAAAGGAGGATCAGACGGTAAGGTTGAAACCTTTAAAGCTTGGCTTGTTGCAAAAGGTTTTAATAAAAGAGAGGGTATCGATTATGAGGAAACCTTTTCTCCAGTAGCCATGCTTAAGTCTATCCGGATTCTTTTATCTATTGCAGCTCATCTCGATTATGAGATTTGGCAAATGGATGTCAAGAAAGCTTTCCTTAGTGGAAGTCTTGAGGAAGACATCTATATGAAGCAACCAGACGGGTTCATTGAAAAGGGCCAAGAACATCTTGTTTGTAATCTTAAGAAGTCCATTTATGGACTTAAGCAAGCTTTCAGATCTTGGAACATATGTTTTGATCAGGTGATAAAATCCTATGGATTTGATCAATATCAGGATGAATCATGTGTATACAGAAAGTGTGACAGAAATGTGGTGGTGTTCCTAGTACTTTATGTAGATGACATCTTGCTCATTGGAAATAGTGTGAAGGTGTTATCTGATGTAAGGGTATGGTTGTCCAAACAGTTTGATATGAAGGACTTGGGAGAAGTAGGTCATATCACTGGGATCAAAGTTCTACGAGATCGCAAGAAAAGGATGTTGGACTTATCCCAAGCTTCCTATATCGATACTGTACTAACTAGTTTTAGCATGAAAAATTCTAAGAATGGTTTCTTACCTTTTAGACATGGAATTGCTCTATCAAATGAGCAGTGTCCGAGGACACCTAAAGAGATAGAGAACATAAAAGCAGTTCCTTATGCTTCAGCAGTAGGAAGCTTAAGATATGCAATGCTATGTACGAGACCAGACATCTGCTTTGTCGTAGGTATGGTCAGCAGATATCAGTCTAACCCAGGACAAGAGCACTGGACTGCCGTAAAGCATATTTTGAAGTACCTGAAAAGGACTAAAGAGTATATGCTAGTTTACCAGGCAGATAGTTTAGTTCCCTTGGGGTATACAGACTCAAATTTTTAGTCAGATAGGGATTCCAGGAAATCTACCTCAGGTTATGTGTTTACTTTGGAAGGTGGAGCCATTGTGTGGAGGAGTATCAAGCAAAAATATATTGCTGATTTTACCATGGAAGCCGAGTATGTGGCAGCCTCTGAGGCAGCCAAAGTAGCGGTTTGGCTCAGAAACTTTCTGTTGGACTTGGATGTGGTACCTAGTTTGCCTAAGTCTATTACACTTTATTGTGATAATAGTGGTGCAGTTGCAAACTCGATGGAACCACGAACCCATAAGACAGGTAAACACATTGAGCGCAAGTACCACATGAAATGAGATTTTGTAAAAAAATAAAAAGTTGTTGTCACGACCCGCACCCTAGAGTAAGGACAGGAGACGTGGTTACGTCCAGCCTACGCCGCAGTGTCGGCGGGTAGAACGCTGTCCTAGGTCACAACATCTAACAATATAATTCTAAACAGTTTATACTCCCCGAATGGGGATGACATCGCAGAATGTAAACTCAATCACAACTAAGGAGGAAGAAGCACGATATGATATAGAACTCAAAGAAATACAGATGATCAAAAAGTCTAAGATAACATCTCAGCAATATCCAGAAATACATGGTCTCAGCTACTGAATATGAAAGAATATATACAACTCAGATCTCAAAGACATAAATAAAGTCTAGCTAAACCAGTCTCAAGACAACATAAGTAAGATAAAGCCTAACTAAGCTAGTCTAGGCAATGGAGGTAATATCCTCAGCTAGAGCTGGGTCCTCCTGAGAGTCCAGCTCACATGTGTCGTCTAGGGCTGCCCGGTAGAAGGTATCCACACAGGCCTCCTCCTCGTCCTCTGTAATATTTTCAACAGGTCCAGTCAGGACAGGAGCGAGCATAATACATCTCAACAGTTTATAGCAAGTTAGAAAATATAATCATGCAGTAAAATAAAATACAGGTACTGAAGGAAATACAGTATGTAAACAGGGAGAGAACTGTAATAGAAATATCTACTATACATAGAGAACTAACAGTGGCTAGTGAGTCAGAGTACAACATAGACATGTAAATGCAATAGGATGATTCTGATGCTACACTATAGAATGATTTTGATGCTACACTACTTGGATATTATTCACATGTCCACTTCTACTCCCACGTACCCCAATCAATACACAAGGATCCAGCCAGGTTATGTTATGATTCCATGCAACGGCCCCCGAAGGGTGGTACATGGTAGTCCCATAATAGGGATTCTAGAAAACCCAATAAATGGGATAAAGATTCAAGGAAGACTGTGTGATCATGAGAGTACATGTCACAAGTGATCAATGAACCAATGAAGCATAGTGATACGCCATGTAAGTAAAACGCACAGAACATGTAGTACCCGATGCTCCCTGAAGGGATAACATCTCAAGAAGGGATCCATATAGTACTAATCCGTGTGACCAACGTGACAGTATCAAGTAAAGTAATTTAAAGTAGGAAAATAATTCTAAGCAGGATATAAAATGATCAAAGAATGTACTCGTCTGGTATCTGAGTGTCCAAGATGAAAGTACTGTCCAAGGAGTGGTGTCTGGCTCCTATTTAGAACAGCACAAATCACAACAACTCCAAATTGGTAAAATGAAGCACTACAATGCATTCTACATGAATCTAGATCAATCTAGGCCAAAGTCAACTCTTGGTCAACTCTGGTCAATCCTAGAAGTCAAACTAGGTCAACTATGGTCAAACTAGGTCTAACAAGTCTAATTTAGGTCAAACAAGTCTACATTAGTCTATACTAGGTCACACAAGTCTATACTAGTCTAATCAAGGCTAAACTAGTCTGAACAAGGCTAAACTAGCCTATGCTAGTATACCAAGTCCATACAACCTATACACATAAGTCAAACCAACATTATACAACCTATATTGCATCTAGGCCTACACATGGAGATCACATAACACATACATATATATACATACACATAGCTACTTATGTGTATACCATTCATACATATATATAATACATATATATAATAGCACAACACATATATAATATATATGATACCTACCTATATACATAATATATTTAGATGCATATTACATACATATACATATATAGATATTCACATATTATATATACATTACATATATATACATTAGGAAGATAGCAAGATAGAGAGTGAGTGTGTGTATGTGTGTGTCTAGAGTGTGTAAACTAGAGTGTTTGTCAGGAGTGAAACCTGTGTGAGATGTGTATGTGAGAGAGACACTTGTGTGTGTGTGAAAGAGTGAGTGAGAGAGACTAGAGTGAACTGTGTGTGCGTGTGTATCTGTGTGTTAGCAGTCATAGGGAATGAGTGTGTGTGCAAAAAGAGAGGAACTTGTGTGTGTGGATATATATATATATGACAGTGTTCACATGATGAAGAATTTTAGGAAATGTAACAGGAATACCCAGTTATGGTTTACATCAGAGCATACAAGTAATTCTCAGGAATTTAAGTTCGATTTCTGGTTTGAAAAACCCCATTGAAACCCAACTGGCAGTTTACATTAACCAATTTAATCCTGCTCTCAGGTTTAGCATATTACAAGTTCAACAAAATCTCAGTTTAATTCAACTCATGACAGTTCCAGACTCATATAACTGGCAGTATTTCATACATCCAATTCGAGATCAAAACATAACCTAAACCACCTAAAATTTGGCATATAGTTAGATTACTTATAGGAGAACAATAATAGGATATAAAACATGCAAATAACTTCATTCAATTTGGTTAAAAGACTGCCTAAATTCAAATTAGAAAAACTGGAAAAATGCAGGAATTATAACATGTATCAGGTTTTTGTGTAAATGGGAAACTAATGGTTTAATTCTAAAATATAAATCAAAAGGTTGGTAATGAATACCCAACAAGTGTTCGTGTCCAGCATACAGTCCGTGTCCCACCACAATATGACACATCGTGTCCACATACAAACAAACACAAATCGAGCACACAGACACTGCACTGTCTCGTGCAAGAGTACACGCGTGTCGTGTACACAACATAGATCAAACCAAGACACGTGTCCACAAACCTAGGTCGCCACTTATAGGGCTACCCATGTGGTACCCTATTTTGGGTCAACGTGTCCCTATGTCTAAGCTACATTCGCGTATCAGAGCCCAAAACTCGACTGATACAGTCAGTGAAAACCCAGTGCGGTGATGATTTCTCCTTCGATATGCCACGTGGTCATCTGAAACTTGACACGTGGTGTTTCAGACACTGCCCCAAGGCGTGTGTCAAGTTTCGTATCCAGTGGTCGCGTGTCGTGTCCGGTACAGCCCCTGAATAGCAGGACAGCGTGTGCAGTGTGGTTCCCGTATGTTCGTATCCAATTTCTGACAGACACGACACGAAAATGATCCCAGTCCAAAAGAAATACATAAGCGAGACAAAACACAAATTTCTATTTAAATACTTTCACAAAAACAGATCGAAATGCCCTTTGGGGCATTTCATCAAACACTTAAACCAATGGCTAATACGTGTCCATTTAGGACACGAAAAGGACACGAAATCCTACAGAAATCTAGGGTAGGGGACCCTTAGATCTAGGTTATTATGCAATAAAATCAGCATCTAACATAGAGTTTTAGTGAATTACCTAATAGTGTCACAAGTCCTCAAAAAGCTTCAAAGAGGAGTGTCTCCTTGCTCTCCAAACTACACCAAATTGCTATGAAACTGAGAAATAATTATACCAACAGCAAGAAAACTTAATTTAGAAGCTATTACAATTTGTTTGAGGGAAAAAAAGAGTTAATTTGGATTTTCTAGGAATTTATGAAGATGGAGACTCACCTCTTTCTAAAACTTGTTCATTCCTAAAGAGGCTAGCCCTAAATGGAGGAGATTATTTATAGGGGGATTCCCAATGCTAGTGGCCGGCCACATGGATTAGGGTTAGGGTTTGGCTCATGCCTAATGGGTTGGGCTTGGTCATTAATCAATGGTTCAAAACAACAAGTCATGACTTGTGTCTAAAAGCCTTCTATTCTAACTTGGGTTTAAATGACTAAATCATAGGTTAACTCTAGTCTAACTAGGGTTACATGACCTAACCAAGTCCAAACACAACTAGGGTTAGCTTCTAGGTTAGCCTACCAAGTCAAAGCTAGTCAAAGTCAACCTAGTCAACCTTCATTCAAACAATTCCAAAATAATTTCTAAAAATTCTCATAAATTCAAATAAATTCTAATAAATTCAAATAACCCCAAAAATGACAAAAATACCCTCAAACTAGAAATGTGGTAGTGACAGTTGTTGTGATCAAGATAGCATCAGCCGACAACCTAGCTGATCCCTTTACAAAGAGCTTACCAGCTAAGGCTTTTGATAGTCATGTTGAGGGAATGGGAGTCAGATGTGTAGCAGCATGGCTTTATGTATAAGTGGGAGATTTGTAACAATATACTGAATAGCAATGCTTTGAGTATAAATGGGAGATTGTTAGGGTTATATACTAAAAGCATCACTTTTGTAGTAACCTTATTTCCATAAATTTTGAATGAGAATCATATTGGCAAATGTTTGCATATTGTATTTGTTGCAAGTGTTAATACAAATTTCTAATAATCTATATTGTAGATAATATGGTGTGTGGTGTCACACAGAAGATCATATTATCAGTTTCTTATAGAATATATAAATAGTTCACAACCTAGATGGACTTGGACAATCTATTGGAATGGTTGTAGTGTAATATGGTATTAGTCAATCTTGACTATAGGTTTACGCTAGTACACTTTGTGTGTATTAAACAGGACCACTTGAGATTGTTCTCTTTGTACTGACTACATAAGAGAACAAACACCTTTGTTATTATGGATGTTTGTGCTCTTAATCCAGATATAATAACAGACATGTATATACAGTGTACATTACTTTAACTCATGAAAGAGTGAGATTCATTATGGGTCAACAACCTCTATGAATTGGATAATAAAATTGTATATATGATGGGCTATTGATTATAAATGGAATCCATGTCCCGATATATCGGGTTGATGATGTCCCCTTAAGGAGTTTATAAGGATTGTCATGTAAACCCTGAAGGTGGATTATATCTAACATGACACATAAAGTTGAGCGGTACTACTTAAGGATAAAAGATGTCGAATCAATATAGTTGTCTGTAACTTAATTTGATCGACGGACATTCGATATCTTAACATGGGGAGCCAAACGAGCATATAATAAAAGGAGTCCACAAACATAATTTGGGATTAGGGAGGTAGTGCAACAATAGCTCATTAGTGGACCGAGCTGTTGTTAATGGGCCTGGATTATGTGTTTGGGCTGAACATGGGATATCCAGATCCGTTAGGAGGCCTAACCCTAATTTCTTCTCATGGTCGCTGCCGTAGCCTATATATATCCTCTATTCTCTAGCTGCCAAATTACTGATCAGAAATCTGAAGCTTTTTCTAAATTCGTGATTCACGTGAGAGAAAGAGAGGGCTGCTAAGGAGAAGAAAAGGTTGAGAGATTGTCGCCCACATGACGTCCAACTCGAGGAAGGAATAGGTGCAGAAGATCTTGGGGTCGTTCGATCGAGATTGCCAGGAACTACTTATCTTCTTTCCGCCACAGGTATAATTCGTGAACCCTAGTTTTCGCCTATGAAGGGTTAGAAAACGTATTAAATCTGTTTAACTTTCTATCGATCAATACGCACATTAAAGTATGGGTTCTGGGAATCCCCAGTTTCATCAAAATCAATAATATATCCCAATCTGGATTTCGATGAGCCGTGCACAAAATCGCTCGTTGAGTCGATCACTGGCCTCCCAAAATAGTGTTCCGGTTAACCTTCTCAGAATTTGACCAAACTTGGCTCACATGACCAAAAAATGACACGAGTCTAGTGGCGTAAGTTTCGTTGTGAGGTGACGAACGAGCACAAAGTAATTGAATTTTTTTGCAAACGGGTCGATACGGTGTACCTCAACCGATATGCTTCGAATTCATCGCTCACACGCAACCAATTCGAGTTCTGTCAAAGCCCACACGTCCACAACATCTGTAAGCATATTTTGATGCTCACGGATTGCGACCAAGTCGCCCGGTTTGTAGGGACGGACCCTGTATCGATGAATTTTTCTAGTTTTCAAAAAGAATTTTTTATGTTTTTTTCGATCTTCGCATGGGATTTTCTTACGGATAATGACAAAATAAAATAAAGTATTTTATGGGTTTTGTAGCCGTTTAGGTATTCTAAATTTCTGTTCAGGTGGTTTCTAAAATCGACAACATGTCGATAAAAATTGGCCTTCAAAATATGGTACATGAAACATTTTTTCAACTGTCAAAAACAGTTTTTTTTTGGTCGATTTCAAGTCAATTTAACTCGAAATCATATTTGATTTCAATCAATCTAATTAACGGGTATATAGATGTATAGGTTAGGTTCATACCAGAAGAAATGGCTCGAGATTAGTCGAGCATGCGCGAAGAAATCATGCTGTGAAGTTGGGCAACTACAACGATTGTTGTTGTTGCTCTGCTTTGTGCGATGTTGTCTAGGCGCACGTGTCTGACCAACTTCGGCAGTTTCCAGGCATCGTGGGTGGTGCGCGACGATGTCAGGGGTCATGTGGGAGGGGTTGTCGAGAAGTGGCAGGTTGATAAGGGTTTATATGAGAGATGAGATCCCATCTCCCTCTTTTCTTGGTTATATAGAAATGTTGTGTAAACCATGGGGGCGTCAGGTATTTATGGAAATAATATCTCGCGGGATATTCGTTATCTCGCTAGATATTGACTATATAGTTATTTTCTTAGTGTGTGTGTGGTGTGTGTCTATATATATATATATATAATATATATATATATATATAACGCGGTCTAGCGGTAAGACAGTTGGCATGTTAGGGGGATGTCTTAAAATCGAGCCCCAATGGGGGCGGCTGGGTAGCTTCCTCCAAGTACATATAATATATATATATATATATATATATAATATATATATATATATATATATATATATATATATATAACAATTACTTAGAAAAATCTATTTATTAGATTATTAAAATAAAATAGGACATACATACATACAATATATCAACACTTATGTCTTGGACATACCACATGACCTCATGGGCTCGGATTTGGTTCGAGTCCAGTTTGACTAATTTAACACAATCGGATCTCCTAAAAAGTCAATAATCTAATTAATAATTAATTAAGTCATCTATAGGGGTTAAGTCGTAACTTTGACTAGTTTTTATTGTTGAGACACTACTTTGGCTAGGCCTTCCTAGCGTGGCTAATACACTAGTCAAGGCACATGACTACAGTTTTCGTGCCATAATTTCTAGTCATCTTGCACCCTAAATTTTAACCATGACTAAGGCCATCTATATTAATAGCTATTTAATTAGAAAATACTTATAAATTCCATAAATCCCTACTTAAGTCAAACAAATAAAAAAAATTCAATATGTTAGGGGTGTTATAGTATCTTATCATTATGGATTTATCTTGTGTAAAAAATTCAATATGTTTAATTAGAAGCCTAATCATTTTACATATAAAATGACCAAAATACCCCCTTTTCTAACTTGGAGGAAGCTACCATCCTTTCAAATACTTGGCCGGCCACCTTAGGGAGGGGTGTGCATTGCTTGGGTATGACATAAAAATCTTTGCTTGATAAGTTAGAACTTGGTATATATATTTATACATATAAGTTTCATTCCTTTAAGCTTTTAACCCCTCTTCTTTCACCCTCTTCATGAAACCTCTCCTACCTCTCCAAACCCTGGCTTTCCATCTCTTCATCCTTTACAAACCTACAAGAGCTAAGGCAAGTCCTTCTCCTCTTTGTGCTCTTTATACAAATCTCCTTTTAGTGAAATTTTTATATGTATTTAGTTAAATTTTATTGTTCAAAGTAAATTGTTTTTCTAGATAAATTTTGAGATTAATATATGTGATTTAGAACATGATTCTAAGAGTTTTTAAGTAAGGTGACACACCCATGTAAAGCTTGGACATGAATTAGAGTTAGAAAACATAGGTGTTAAATTCGTTCACCCTGCGCAATATTTTTCAGAGCTGGTTTTGGTCTATCAAACTTAGTCAAAATAAAAATATGTGTAACGAGAATCGAAGAGCACTCGAAAATCTTTCCAAAGGTATATGATACGATAGAGTTTGAATATATAAAAGGAGTTATGGGTCGTGCAGAAGAGGTGTAGAATCCTGGAATTGTAATCTGGAACCTATGTGCATATTTTTGTGTAGGCCATATTTGACCTATTAAACTTTGTCAAAACCAAGATATGTCTAAACAGGAATCGAAGAGGATTCGATAATCTTTCAAATCGTATATAATTTGATGGTATTTGGGTGTATATAATAGGAGTTATGGGTCGTACAATAGAGGTGTGCAATTCTGTAATTGAATCTGGAATCCATTGTATACATATTTTTGTAAGGCATATTTGATCTATTAAACCCTATAAAAATGAAAATATGTATGAATAGAAATCAAAAAGGATTCGATAAGCTTTCCAACCATATATGATATGATAGTATTTGGATTGATATGATAAAAGTTATTGACCGCGTAACGCAAACGTTGAAATCTGGAATGTAAATTTGGAATCCAGTGTGCGGTATTTCCCGAGCAAGTTTCAATCTATTAGACATCATCAAAATTGAAATATGTCTATTAGGGATTAATCGAGGATTCGATAAGCTTTCCGAATACATATAATATGATGATATTTTGGTTTATATGACTAGATTTATAAGCTATGCAAAGTAAGGATTACATATTGGAATTTAGTATTAAATTCTAGAGATGCTTACTTATGCTTGATAATTATCAAATTCATAATATAGACACGTATGTATATTATGAATTTATTGATGAATGAATAATTGAAATAATTTATTTTGGCAAGGTACAAACACTTTGCGAACCTTCTTGTGGTGTGATAGCAGTACTGGTTATTCTGTATAAGCTCAGCTTGATTTTCGTATGCTTCTAACTTATGTGTTCTTTCTGTTCAAAGCATAACTGAGCAAATTCAACATTATGGTTAAGTAGCCAAGATAAGAAGAAATTCATTCTCTTAATACTTGTCCTTATTGTTGAATATAACTACATGTGTTCGGTGTTGAGTTGTTCCACCGAAGGGGATTTGACCCAAGAGAATTCTACGGAGAATTGCTACGGTTGAATCATGTGTTTGGAGCTCGAAATACAAAGGAGACTATGGCCGAAAGTCTAAGGATTTCGGAAGATAGCATGATTTTGAATCTTAAATATTGTGGTATCGTACTGAACCCTAACCTAGATCCTTATATCTAGTAGAGACAGGCTCTCGATAACTCCAAATATGTTAGGGGTCGAATTGTGTAAGTTTTGAATCATAGGATACAGACATATTGGCATGCAAGTGTAAGAAATTAAATCCAGTTGTTCTGTCTTATTTCAGTACATAGATTTTCATGGTGAGTTGTATACTCATTCTAAGCTTGACATCTGAAGTAAAGACACGTATTTTGTCATACTTCATCTACTTGAATATTATGTTGAGAAGTAATCTTGTAGTATGTGATATTTGACACGTATAGAGATACTTACCTGTGTGTATTACAATGGATGGAAACTTGCATACTGGTTTATATTCACGTATTCTTGTGATATCTATGAATACACAGATCAAGATACATATTTGAGTCAGGAAAGAAGTTCTAAATAAGATAATAAATTAATTATGATTGTATAATAGAGCATTAGGCGGGGGAGAACAGTTGGTTTACATTGTATAAAATCTAGGATATATATATATATATATATATATATATATATATATATATAGAGAGAGAGAGGAGAGATAGAGGGAGAGATGAGGGATCCACATCCCTAATTTTTTGTATTCTGAAACATCCTCATGTTATCCACCATTGGATCTTGTTTAAGTTATTTAATCTTAACCATTGATTTGAATGGTTCAAATCAACGGTTAAGATTAGATGACTTAAACAAGATTCAACAGTTGTTAACATGGGGATGCAAAAAAATTGAGGGGATGCGAATTGTCATGACCCGCACCCGCTTTTCGGATACGAGACGTGTCCAAGCCAGCCTACGCCGCAGAGTCGCGGTAGAACGCTGTCAAGCCCGCAAGAACTAAATGCTAAATAAAAACCATTGCTGCTCATTCACATTTCTAAATTTATTACAACATTTACAAGATTTATATTTAAAGAAAATACAAGACTTTACATTTAATGGAATTGATACAATTGCTTTCTATTTCTAGGTTGACCTCAGCATACCCAAGTCTTCCCAATGCTAACAGTGATCGCGGCTAAACCTGAAAAATGTTGGTTATCCAGTCAGGATTGGAACAAGTACACAAACCGACGATAATGCAAAACACAATAGAATTATCAAGACATGAAAATAGCATATGGAATATGAAAGCTAGTAAGAAACTGATGACATAGCACGATAGAGAAGTAAACAAGGAAAACAATAATAAATACATCTATCTAGGTGGTGTGAAATATCCTTTCGACATGTGAACGGCTAGGGGTAAAATCTGGCACACTGCACGTGTCGTGTGCAGCTGCTATCGTTCAAGAATAGACATTTTGGGAATATTTCTGGGTAGTCCACATGTATACTAAGATATTTCCCCTCCCGACTACTCCGTGTGATGAACGTGTCAACAAGCAGCAAGATATATGTATAGACATGAAATGAAAAGACTACTATGAATCGAAAAACAATCAGAAAGTGCACTTGCCTGAGGTCCTTAGCTGGAGAAACCAATAATACCATACCACTCAATGAGCCACAATCAGTCAGCACATGTAGAAGTCTCCGAATGCTAAAATAAATAGTACCAATGTTCTCGAAATAGTCAAATTAGCTAGGATTGCCTGTCCTTAAGTCCAATTCTGGACACAGGGGCAAAACAGTAATTTCGGGCAAAAACGATGTCCGCCGTTGGACCCGCTTTGCACCGAAAAATGTGCCAGAGTCAATGGTCTCTAAAGTCGTCAAACTATATGACAGATTCGGTTTTCCGATACGAACCCAACCGTACGTCCAAAGTTGGATTTTGGTGGGCCGTGCACAAAATCACCCGTTGAGGGACCGTAGGGCCCGTAAAACGGTAATTTTATCAACGGTCACGGAATAGGACCAAACTTGGCATGCAGGACCAAAAAAATGATACGGTCCTATTGGCGTAAGTTTCGTCTCGATCTGACGACCGTGCACAAAGTAATTAGAGAATTTGCAAAGTGCACGATACGGTGAATTTCGACGGATACGTATCTAATTCGTCGCGCACACGCGACCAATTTAAATTCCGCCAAAGCCCACACGGCCACGAAGCCGTTACGCAGCTTTCGATGCTTACGGTTCGCGACCACGTCGCCCGGAATGGCGGAAAGCATGTTGTGTGGATGAATTTTTATGTTTTTAAAACATTTTTCTCAATTTTCTAAATCCGTTTTCTTGGTGTACAGTGGACAAAAACAGAAACTATGAAAAGGGGTTTGAAGTCTAATAGGTTGTCTATGAGTGTCTTTAATTAGTTTCCTAGTTTTCTTGCTGGATTGACCAAGATCGGCCCTCCAAACCGAGCACCGGGACAGTATTTACTGTCTATTCCGAGACAGATTTCCGCCAACTTAGCATCGATTTTTAACTCGATTTCGTCTTGATTTAAGCCGAAACTATTATATAGGAACAAAGAGGTATAGGTTAGGTCTCTACCTGCGTGTTCGGTTCGAAGATTGATAGAGCGTGGAGGTCGTTCCTTCCCGCGAAGTCGGCCTCGCCAGGGCTACTTCTGCTCTGCTTTCCGCGTGCGCTCTGTCGTCCGCGTGCGCGGCCGACCGTCGGCGGTCCTCCGGCGGTGCGTGGCCGTCGGGTGGCCGCCCAGTCGTCGTGGGTGACCACCAGGACGTCGGGGAGGGGCGCCGTGGACTCGTGGTTAGGGTTTGTGTCGTTTCGATCAATTTTCTCTGCTATATATACAGTTCTATATATATGAGTATCGTGGGCTCTCGGTTAATCTGAACAAGGTTGGGGACTTTAAGGTCGGATCGGGTGTTGTTTAGATGTGGGGGATTTGATGCTTTGCTGGACTGGAAGGGAAGTAGGGTGCTCGGTTTAATCCTATTAGCTCGATTCTGGGGAAAGGCTCAGTTTTCCCATGAGCTGCTATATATATGCTTTAGCAAATGCTGTGGAGGTGAGGGATTAGCATGTGGGCTCGGTTGGGCGCACTTGGGTTAGTTGCTCAGCTGGGTTTAACTAGGTGCTGCGGGCCTGGGCTTGTGTTATACATATATGAGAATTAATATAGATTAACTAATATATCATCTATATTTATATATACATGGATATGGATATTCATAATAAAAATCCATGGATAATTATTTGTAATAAATAAAAGTATACAATATACTCATATATATCCAAATATACACATGTATACCTTTATTTAATACATTTACATATACATACGAATACACACATATATAGTATATTTATAATAAAATAATATAAAAATAATATTATAAATAAAAATCCCAATATATAACAATAATAATAATAACGAAATTTAATAACCATAATGGTATATGTATAACAATTAGCTATAATAATTAATTATTCAGAAAATCTAAAATCACCATTTTAATTAAAATAAGTAAAATAGAATATTTCAAAATTTCTGGGAAGGGGAGCTACAAATCTACCCACCTTAAAAAATAATTTCGTCCTCGAAATTCTAATTCGTAACTATTCCTTAGAGTTCAAAAAAATCTACCTTAACCCTATTCTTCTTAAATTTTAATTCCTCAAAATAATTTACATCCTCTCCCTAGTCATTTCGTAACTACGGATTCTTGAGGACTTCTACCCACCTTTGGTCACACTACTCCTCAAAACTAAAATCTTAAATTCTTCTAACTGGTTGCTAACAATCATACCAATATTGATCTAGGCATATGGTATCTATAATCCTCTCGTATCTATCAAGCAACCCAAAATTTAACCAATAATAAATTTACTCAAGTAGCTAAGAAATATTAATAAACTCTAGTAAGCATGACTATTCGTCACTCTGAAATAGAAAGGACATGAAGATAAGAATAATCGAGAGCAAATATGAAGTTTCAAGGGCGGTAGAGAATATACAATAATACCGATAGAAGGGATATTTATGAACCTATAGTCTTATTCGCTAGATTGGGCTACTCTAGTCCAGTCAGTCACTTGCTAAGTCGAAGAGCCCTACATTCCTTAGTGGGCTAGCAATCCGTATAATACAGAAGTTCCATTCTCGAAATTCTGAACAAGGTTCCAAAATATAAATTTGACAAATCAAGATTGCGATCTTTCCCGTGGTTATTTAAACACACGAGCAAGGGATATAATGCAACACAAGATCGTGTCGCGACTTCCAGGTAGATGGAATAAGGTTTACGAATGACACCACATCCTAAAAATGGAGACTACAGAATAGGGTAGGGATCTTTCAAATAGTTCAGTTCTATAGTCCAAATATGGTGGTATGCATGGGTGGGTATTACTGGGTCTTAATGGGCTTCATGTTTGGACATCCCTCGTTAGTTGGATGAACCTTGGATCTTAATCTATATGGATTGAACAAGATTCCAAAATAAAACTATGTCTACTAGGTTAGGGTAACCTAGAATAGGGTTCCTTTCAAGTGGTTGAGCTATTTGCTAGTCGGGTTGGTTAGCTAGTTCCATAAATCCAAATGCGTCCTTAGTGACTTTGGTATTTAAGTGGCACATAAGACCTCAATTGGGTGGCACACTAGTGGCATGTGCGTAGTGGGCTTCGAGTTGATCACAACCATATATTGGGTCGAATGAATTGAGTCAAGGTTGAGGCTCTAGTGGAAGTTGGGAAGTATATCGGTACTATGGTAAGGGTTTTAGCTATTGCTTTTGTCCTGAAAGTCGTACCATAAAATAGAGTACAAGAAGACGGGTTTGAGTGGGACATGATATACCTAGATGAAGGTGGACTCGTCTAGATCTTTTATATAAAATTTGTTGGAGGATAACAGCTGGTCTCGTGCTCCGAATATTAATGACACGGTCGGGGCACAAAATAATCTAAATGAATAGTGGGTGTCCATGTGGCACTAGTTATCATTCTAATGGAAATTATTCTAATCAATCGGTAATCTTTGTATATCCTAAATTGAGAAGGCTTACAGTCTACCCACCTTAGAGATTAGGGCACAGTATTTGTTAGAGGCTCACAATACTTTGTCTCTTGAGAATAGGTAGTCTCCTAGGTTGGCATTCGATCAAGGGAACGATCCTAATCATCCTCGGACTCCAATGACTAGAAGATCAAGATAGTGGGTTTAGGGTCGAAGGGAGGACGAGTAACTCGAGGCAAGGTTCCAGTCACAAGGCTGGCCGATGGTAGCTACACTTGCGTATACTACTATCATAGTCATAGGAAATATTCTGTATCTATCTATCAATTACGAGTTTTCGTCTTACCAATTAGTGAAAGGCAAAAACAATAGAGAGTTCAAGAAAGATGTCATCGAATACAATTACGTGATTCAAGGGAGAATATAATTCAAGAGAATTGTCAAAGTAGTCGCGGTTGAGATCCTAGAGACATCTATATCTCAATCCACGTAGGGCAATTAGATGAAGAGCGAACCAAATGCATCATGGTTGATCAGACCGTAATACAATGATTGATTAGACAATATGTTAGCGGACGTCCCTAATAAGCATATGTCTTGAATCAAGCTCGATAAAAGAGTAAGCTTGCAAAAACTAGACTGTAGTAGCGTGGTCAAGATAGGCAAATACAAGTACGCAAGATTTTTGAAAAAAGATACAAGTAGTTTGAGTTTTGAGAAAACCAAATCCTTACCTGGTGTTCCTACTTATACAGTCTTCCCACTATCCATAAGGCCTTGGTCGACTAATGGGTTATGGAACTCTCAATTCTATATTCTAGGTAAACCCATTAATGTCAGTCAATTATCCCGTCAGTAGATCACAAGGACCATATAATGCTAGGTTGGGAGACAGGCTCTCAACTTACAGGACATTTTCCTATCCTCTATGGTATCCTAAACTTGTAATCCCGTCTAAAATTATTTTACCGAGAATTGTGCCTCGCCTGTATACTCAGGCTGCGGCTAACCCTTGGTTCCATGATGCAAAGGTGATATGCTACCAGGTACTCTACTCATATTGGCACAAGGGTATCTAAGATTTAAAAGAGGTCAATCGAGAACATAGCTTTAGCGGTGTTCCATAGACTATGATTCCTCGGGATGATTTTAATTCTGCAGGTTGTGCCTCGCCAGTGCGCTACTGGCTGCAGTGAACCCACACTCTCCGCTCTCAGGTAATTGGCGACAGTACGCTGATGTCTAGTCATCGCAGTCGTTAAACTGCTCCTACCATATTCCTAAGAACGTCAAAGAGTTGCTAAGGATTCAACTTAGTTGACTATGGTAGGAAGCGTAAACAAATGCCTGTAAGTCTCAATCCTTGAAGTAAAAGGTTGACCGGGAAAATAACTGATGACAAGAAAAATAAGAACATCCTAACATTTATCTCATATATCTTTCAAATAGCTGAGGAAAACTTTGAACCAATCCTACATTGAGATTTGTATATGAAAAGCAGAATCAGAAATTATAAACCAGTTACTTACAACAAGATAGAATTTAAACATGCGATTCTAAATTATGATATGGGTTTATATCTAATAGAGCAAAAGTAAATTAAACATTTTATCAAAATTCATGCCTTAATTCTAAGCAAGTCAAACATACCAAGCGAATAGTATATCCACATTGGATCACCTTGTCATATCAAAAGTAAGTGTACCTATAGGAATCTAGCAAGCTATCTAAATTGCATGGCCTATCTAATAACCTAACTACCCAATGGTCAATTTGAATAAGGGGACTCCTAGTCTTAGTCATTATCTTAAATCATTTTAATCAAGTTTGTGAATGAGCATTTCCTGGTCGCAGGCTCGCAATAGTACGACTAACGTACCATCACAAGTTCGCAATATTCTACGAAATCTTACCTGCATGGGCCACCACAAAAACTTGTTACGACCCGCACCCGCTTTTCGGATACGAGACGTGTCCAAGCCAGCCTACGCCGCAGAGTCGGCGGTAGAACGCTGTCAAGCCTGCAAGAACTAAATGCTAAATAAAAACCATTGCTGCTCATTCACATTTCTAAATTTATTACAATATTTACAAGATTATATTTAAAGAAAATACAAGACTTTACATTTAATGGAATTGATACAATTGCTTTCTATTTCTAGGTGGACCTCAGCATACCCAAGTCTTCCCAATGCTAACAGTGATCGCGGCTAAACCTGAAAAATGTTGGTTATCCAGTCAGGATTGGAACAAGTACACAAACCGACGATAATGCAAAACACAATAGAATTATCAAGACATGAAAATAGCATATGGAATATGAAAGCTAGTAAGAAACTGATGACATAGCACGATAGAGAAGTAAACAAGGAAAAACTAATAAAATACATCTATCTAGGTGGTGTGAAATATCCTTTCGACATGTGAACGGCTAGGGGGTAAAATCTGGCACACTGCACGTGTCGTGTGCAGCTGCTATCGTTCAAGAATAGACATTTTGGGAATATTTCTGGGTAGTCCACATGTATACTAAGATATTTCCCCTCCCGACTACTCCGTGTGATGAACGTGTCAACAAGCAGCAAGATATATGTATAGATATGAAATGAAAAGACTACTATGAATCGAAAAGCAATCAGAAAGTGCACTTGCCTGAGGTCCTTAGCTGGAGAAACCAATAATACCATACCACTCAATGAGCCACAATCAGTCAACACATGTAGAAGTCTCCGGATGCTGAAATAAATAGTACCAATGATCTCAGAATAGTCAAATTAGCTAGGATTGCCTGTCCTTAAGTCCAATTCTGGACACGGGGGCAAAACGGTAATTTTAGGCAAAAACGATGTCCGCCGTTGGACCCGCTTTGCACCGAAAAACGTGCCAGAGTCAATGGTCTCTAAAGTCATCAAACTATATGTCTACGGATCCGGTTTTCTGATACGAACCCAACCGTACGTCCAAAGTTGGATTTCGGCGGGCCGTGCACAAAAAACCCGTTGAGTAGGACCGTGGGGCCCGCAAAACGGTAATTTTATCAACGGTCACAGAATCGGACCAAACTTGGCATACAGGACCAAAAAATGATATAATCCAGTTGGCACAAGTTTCGTCTCGATCTGACGAGCGTGTACAAAGTAATTGGAGAATTTGCAAAGTGCACGATACGGTGAATTTCGACGGATACGCATCCAATTCGTCGCGCACACGCGACCAATTTGAATTCTGCCAAAGCCCACACGACCACGAAGCCGTTACGCAGCTTTCGATGCTTACGGTTTGCGACCATGTCGCCCGGAATGGCGGGACGCACGTCGTGTGGATGAATTTCTACATTTTTAAAACATATTTTTCTTAATTTTCTAAATCCGTTTTCTCGGTGTACAGTGGACAAAAATAGAAACTATGAAAAGGAGTTTGAAGTCAAATAGGTTTCTATGAGTGTCTTTAATTAGTTTCCTAGTTTTTTTGCTGGACTGACCAAGATCGGCCCTCCAAACCGAGCACCGGGACAGTATTTACTGTCTATTTCGAGACAGATTTTCGCCAACTTAGCATCGATTTTTAACTCGATTCCGTCTTGATTTAAGCCAAACTATTATATAGGAACAAAGAGGTATAGGTTAGGTCTCTACCTGCATGTTCGGTTCGAAGATTGATAGAGCGTGGAGGTCACTTCCTTCCCGCGAAGTCGGCCTCGCCACGGCTGCTTCTGCTTGCTTCCCGCGTGCGCTCTATCGTCCGCGTGCGCGGCCGACCGCCGGTGGTCCTCCGGTGGTGCATGGCCGTCGGGTGGCCGCCCAGTAGTCGGAGTGACCACCAGGACGTCGGGAAGGGGCGCCGTGGACTTGTGGTTAGGGTTTGTGTCATTTCGATCAATTTCCTCAGCTATATATACTGTTATATATATGAGTATCGTGGGCTCTCGGTTAATCTGAACAGGGTTGGGGACTTTAAGGTCGGGTCGGGGTTGTTCAGCTATGGGGGATTTGATGCTTTGCTGGACTGGAAGGGAAGTAGGGTGCTCGGTTTAATCCTATTGGCTCGGTTCTGGGGAAAGGCTGAGTTTTCCCATGAGCTGCTATATATATGCTTTAGCAAATGCTGTGGAGGTGAGGGATTAGCATGTGGGCTCGGTTGGGCACACTTGGGTTAGTTGCTCAGCTGGGTTTAACCAGGTGCTGCGGGCATGGGCTCGGGCTCAGCCTGGCTGGGCTTGGGCCTGGGCTTGTGTTTTGGTTTTATTTATTAATTCTTTTATTACATATATATATATATATATATATATATATATATAATAATTATATATATATATAATTAATATAGATTAACTATATTTATAATAACTTATATAGATTATCTATATAATAACTAATATAGATTAACTAATATATATCATCATATTTATATATACATGGATATGGTTCATAATAAAAATCCATGGATAATTATATATAATAAATAAAAGTATACAATATCTATAATATCCAATATACACATGTATACCTTTATTTAATACATCTACATATACATACGAATGCACACATATATTATAGTATATTTATAATAAATAATATAAAAACAATATTATTAAATAAAAATCCTAATATATAACAATAATAATAATAACAAAATTTAATTACTAATAATGGTATATGTATAACAATTAGCTATAATAATTAATTATTCAGGAAATCTAAAATCACTATTTTAATTAAAATAAGTAAAATAGAATATTTCAAATTTTCGGAAGGGGAGCTACACGGATCCCATCATATAATATTATATATATATATATAATATATATATATATTATATATATATATATATATAATAACTGATCAGTACTTATAATTCCTTAGCAAGGCCTTGCAAGGAATGGGTGTATGCATCACCAACCTACCAAGCTTGCGATGTATAGGTACTAATTCCTTATAAATTCTATTTCATTTACTATACAAGTTTAGGTACTAATTTCACAAATAATATTTATGTAAATAATTTGTACTATTTGCTTGCGATGTACATGAAAATAAATTCATGCTTATTTATAAAATTTAATTTATAAAAAAATTCTTAAAATTGTTTTAAATTATGAAAATGTGTTTAAATTTATTTGATTTTAATATTTAAATAATTATGGTGATTTAAATTGGAGTTTGGATTTATTAAACTTGTATTAAATTGATTTAAATAAATATGAGATTTATCTAGTGGGGGTTTTAAAACGATCATAATCCTTATCTAAGTAGGAGCTACCTCCTATATAAGGAATGCTACCTTTTCTCACTTTTTTAGAAATTTTATAACCAAAAAATTTCAAAGTCAATCTAAAAGTGTTTTTGCACCACGTCGGTGATCAATTATTTACTATGTCAGCCGTGACGGCCTCGGGTCCGACTCCGATTGTCTTTCCACTATATTGCATCAATTACATATACAAATTGTCCCCATCTCCATATCCCACACACCTTGACACGGATCTACCCACCATACCATCCGTGTCACATAGGATACGTGTCGAACATGATTCAACCAGACATCAAACCCAAACCCTAATCCTAACCTAACCTAGCGCCGCCACTCCAGCAATGTCTACCACCACGACCAACACCGTTGCCGCCAGTGACGCGATCCTCAACAGGGCTACCCTCTTCCTGTCCTTCTCCTCATCATCGAACACCGGTCTGCCTCCACCTACTATGCACCAGCAGCTCGCCATCATCCCAACTCCACTCTGGCAATTGTAGCCTCGCCGAAATCCAACTACCAGCAGACTCCGACGATCCCCTACTCCATTCAACTACTGAATTTCCCTCTACTGCTTCCACCACCATCCACCTGCACCTCCATCCGCCATCACTAATATAGCACAACCGCTTCCCTTTTTTTGTCGAAACCCACACCTCTCCAATCGATCGGCCGCCATGCCGCTCACCGTCGAGCAACCGCAGCCTAGCCCCACGTCTCTAGGCGATGCTCTCCCGACGACCCTTCTTTTTGTGTCGGTGCCACCCTCCACAGCACAATATCGTCGCCTTCCTCCGCGTCCAATGTCGGAGCTCCCCACTGGTAAGCCCTCACCTTCTTTCCCTCTCTCCTCTCCCTCTCTCGTTATCTCGTCTCACTCGCTCTTTCCCTCTTTTCTCTCTCTTCGTCGAGTTCTCTGTCTCTTCTCTCTTCTATGATGTTCCATTTATTTATTTATTTTATTTTATTTTCACTAAAAAAGCAGTAATTGGGGGGTGGGGTTGAATTATGGGCTTTTGTTTTTGGATTAGGCATTGAGCCTTAGGGTAGAATGGGCTTTTAAATTAAATTTAAAGTGGTTTATTTGTTAGTAACAAATTTTAAAATATTAGAAGTGGGCTGAGATTTTGGTCTGGTTATTTAAAAAATAAATTTGCTTTGTGGATAGGCCTATGTGGATATGCTACACTATATTATTATTTATGGACTATAACTATTAGTATGGTTATGTATTTTACTATTTTACAGTATGTATATGTCTATACATGTAAAATTATTTTATTAACTATTTGTTAGTATAGCTATTTTAATATATTATTTCATAGTACTTAGATGTGACTTTTGGACCTAAAATATATCTGATAAAATTATAGTTTTCCTAAAATAGTTTCTAGAATTTTCTATTATTTATCTAAAATTATTTTAACGTATATTCCTATAAATAGTTTTGGGGCTTTTTATATGCTATGAACTTTATAAAAAGGAATATATATATATATTATATATATATATATATATATATATATATTATATATATATATATTGGTATATTTTCTAAATATGGGTTCTCATATGCATATAAATGATTTTCAGAATTTCCAAGTACGTAGTTATCTAAAAGATTTTGGGTAATATTTTCAAGTATTATAAATATTTTTACAAAATATTATATGTATTTACGCCAATCTCATCGATTATCAATTCTTGACCATGGCTTATCTTATTTTCTATTCTCTTACGAAATTGGACTTCCTTATATCGACCTTAGCTAATTGGACTATTATGGACTCGATGGAATAGTTTGTCCCATCATCGGAGGCCATCTTGTGAAGTTTTAACACCAAAGTCAATTTTGTGCTACCATGATCATTGTACCACACCAGGCACCACTACTAGGCAAGATACCTTATTATTACTGTTTATTTACTTAGCTCATTATTTGCATGTATTTAATTAATATTTATATTTTTACAATATAAAATTGTTCTTTCACATCGTATTTAGATACAATTACTTTAATTCTGCCTTTATTACTTTTATTTATTTATGAACAGTTGACCTAGAATTAGAAGACCGTCCTTCGTTTGTGCTGCATTCATTGTCCTTGACACGTTCATGCCCAAAGTTACGAGTCGCATATAGATCTCGAACTGGCGTATCCGGCTGGCCATCGTGTGTATAGCCGTGCGATAGGATTAATTTCTAATAGTATTTGCATCATTAGCTTGACTTAGCAGTTAGTAGAGGTTACATGTATTGTGGATACAACATATATAGGCATGGGGTGGGGAGGACAGTCCTTAGCATATGGGTGTAAGACCTCTAGATTTATATATTTTAAATTATATTTTAAGTTATATATGGATATTATGTTTTTTCTATTATTATTTATGATCATAATATATATGTTTCCGTAGCTTTGATTTTTGGAGCACAAGAAATGCCAATCTCTATAAATTTCTTCATGAGTTTAATCTAGACGAGTTTAACTTCAATTTGATATTCATGTCCCACTCAAATGTGTTCTCATGATTCTATTTTTATCGTACAATTTTTTGGTCAATTTAGACCAAAAGGTTATCTACCGTAAAACTTGTCGTATTTTCCAACTTGATATCAGGACTCGACATCGATCTAACCTAAATGACCCAATATATAATTTGACTATTTTCAGCCTACTAAACACATGCCTATGTTGTCCCACTCAATTGAGTCCCATGTGCGACTTATTTTCAAATGGCACATAAGACCCGTTTCTAGTTATTTTGGTGATTTTCTCTTGGAAATAATTTTGGGACTTATTCCTAGCCAATCTAACTTAGTGGAGACCACTCTAGGGTGCCAACTTATGTTAGAACCCAACTAAATTGATTTAAATCAATTTAAGAGCAAACATGTTCTCAAATCTCCATAACTTTGACTAAAGTCAAACATCTTATTCATATATGGAAACCCTTTTCTACTCCAATTCAAATTAATTGATTGGAAAGACCAAATAAACTCCAATTCAATCCAAATCAAAGATTATATTTTCATAACATCTAGAGGATCAAACCCTTATATATGCATCCATACTCTTGGCTGCCACCTCTTCTCTATATTGTGAAACCCGACCCCTCCCTCTACTTGGCCGACAGCTACATAGCCCCTTGGCCGACCCCTTAGATCCCCCATATCTTCAATTTTTGTGAACTACCCTATCACTTACATGACCCTCTCGATTTCCTGAACCATCCTAGCAACTCCCGGGAGCACCACGTTGCCTTTGGAGAGAGATCCAAGCCTTCGAAGACACCAAAAACTCATTGTTTTGCTCTGAAATTCAGCATCATGTTAGTATTTTATAAAATAGGTTAAAAATAGTTTTACTCATCTATTTCATCTCAAACAAAGTTAATTTATATTCCTACATGTCTTATTTCACATCCAATAGCTAACTCACACCGTTCCACTCCATTTGGTCGTGGCATCCGTTACACCAAAACGTGTCCAGAAATTGACGAATTTTGGTGCAGAGACTTTTTGATGACTTTGGACCTCGTTTGATCTCAAAAAAAGGTCTCTAACATCTATATATACCATCTAGACTCATTGTTTATGAATATTTACAAGAATTTTATGTTGTTATGTCATCACTTGCTTCTATCAAATTTCAGACGCCGACATACCGCTCAAAATCCAACTTTTTGATTCCAAACTTTCGTAGGATTTATTTATGATAAATCTAATATATTTAGATTAAAAATCATATTTACTCTAATTATTTGATTTTTTTAGAATAAATTTTTCTATATTTTTCCATTTATTGCTTCTGAATTGAATTTCTATGTGGCATGTTGTGTTGATACTTTAATATAGCGATTTAGCATATTTTTCAAAAAATATTTATATGAAATATATTCAAATTTTATTATGACATTTTCTAGAAAAAAAGTACATATTTTAAGTATAATATGATATAAGGGTTGTCATATATAGAATATTGTATCTATAAATTTTATATGCTAGTTGACTATTTTGTGATAAGTTTTAGTCTATAAGGTAAGTATATATGGTAAGTATCATGGTGATATTTATTTAGTTTATTTATATTTTCTAGGAATTCATGATCACTTGTCTATGAAGGTTGGATACGGATCGATACTTTGTTCTTTCGTCGGCATTCCAGGCAAGATACCTTGCTACTTTTTTGTACTGTTAATACATGGTTGTTGTTGTTGTGATAGAAGTGTATGTGTTAGTAGAGTGTGTCCAAGCATGACTTGGTTGCCATCTATATGGTTATCGATGTTCGTGTGCGTGTGTTTGACTTACATGTATAGGAGACGTACACAAATTTTATGAAGTTATTTCTAAATAACTTCTATGCCTTATCACGATCATACACGGCACGGTGAGTGAGAGAACATGGTGTTGGCATGGACATACATACTTGACTAATCACCAATACAAAAGATTCATGTGACAGTTATAATTGATTAGATTGAGTCTAGTAGTGACTTGCATAGGGACGTGGATTGT